>JAGTTL010000898.1:0-23000 GCA_036851935.1 Coregonus suidteri
GGTGACCAAATACTTATTTTCCACCATAATTTGCAAATAAATTCATTAAAAATCCTACAACGTGATTTTCTGGAAAAAAAATTCTCAATTTGTCTGTCATAGTTGACGTGTACCTATGATGAAAATTACAGGCCTCTCTCATCTTTTTAAGTGGGAGAACTTGCACAATTGGTGGCTGACTAAATACTTTTTTTCCCCACTGTATGTGGTAGTGGTGGAGTAGGGGCCTGAGGGCACACAGTGTGTTGTGAAATCTGTGAATGTATTGTTATGTTTTTATAAATGTATAACTGCCTTAATTTTGCTGGACCCCAGGAAGAGTAGCTGCTGCCTTGGCAGGAACTAATGGGGATCCATAATAAACCCCAGGAAGAGTAGCTGCTGCCTTGGCAGGAACTAATGGGCAGAGGCTGGTGATCTCGCGGCTGGTGATCTCGCATTAGTTGACTTTTAACTTTTAGATTTGTATCATTTTAATTCAGATTTTTAAGATTTTGAGAAACAAAACTGTAATTTTTGAAACGGAACTGTTCCATGAAAATGTGCATATGAAAATCATAACTGGCAGAACGGTAGAAATGGTAGCATAAATTGTAAGCTTCCCCAAACTTGAAACTCACGCTCCGCCTATGAAGTAACATGTCTGTCTGTCTGTCTGTCTGTCTGTCTGTCTGTCTGTCTGTCTGTCTGTCCTCTCTAGACATGTGGGAGGTCCCGTAAGTAACATGTCTGTCTGTCTGTCTGTCTGTCTGTCTGTCTGTCTGCCTGTCTGTCTGCCTGTCTGTCTGTCCTCTCTAGACATGTGGGAGGTCCCGTAAGTAACATGTCTGTCTGTCGGTCTGTCTCTGTCTGTCCTCTCCTTCTCAAGCCATGTGGGAGGTCCCGTTAGCAACATGTCTGCCTGTCTGTCTGTCTGTCTTCTCTCCAGACATGTGGGAGGTCCCGTTTGAGGAGATCTCGGAGCTGCAGTGGCTGGGCAGCGGGGCGCAGGGGGCTGTCTTTCTGGGGAAGCTCCATGGCAATGAGGTGGCCATCAAGAAGGTCCGCGAGCAGAAGGAGACTGACATCAAACACCTGAGGAAGCTCAAACACCCCAACATCATCAGCTTCAAGTAGGTCCACTAACCCTAATCCTAACACTAACCCAACATCATTGGCTTCAAGTTCTTCCGAGGGGCGCAGTGGTCTAAGGCACTGCATCGCAGTGCTAGCTGTGCCACTAGAGATCCTGGTTCGAGTCCAGGCTCTGTCGCAGCTGGCCGCGACTGGAAGACCCATGGGCGGCGCACAATTGGTCCAGCGTCGTCCAAGGTAGGGGAGGGTTTGGCCGGCAGGGATGTGGGTTTGTTTCCCACGGGGGGCCAGTATGAAAAAATAAATAAATAAACATGTATGCACTCACTAACTTTAAGTCGCTCTGGATAAGAGCGCCTGCTAAATGACTAAAATCTAAATGTAAGTAGGTCCCCTAACACTAACCCAACATCACCGGCTTCAAGTAGGTTCCCTATCACTAACCCTAACATTAACCCAACATCACCGGCTTCAAGTAGGTCCCCTACCACTAACCCAACATCATTGGCTTCAAGTAGGTCCACTAACCCTAACACTAACCCAACATCACTGGCTTCAAGTAGGTCCACTAACCCTAACACTAACCCAACATCACCGGCTTCAAGTAGGTCCCCTAACACTAACCCTAACACTAACCCAACATCACCGGCTTCAAGTAGGTCCACTAACCCTAACACTAACCCAACATCATCGGCTTCAAGTAGGTCTCCTAACACTAACCCAACATCATCGGCTTCAAGTAGGTCCACTAACCCTAACACTAACCCAACATCATCGGCTTCAAGTAGGTCCACTAACCCTAACACTAACCCAACATCATCAGCTTCAAGTAATAATTATTATAATTATAGTTATTATAATAATAGTAATTTATTAAATAATTAGTATATGAAGAGCCTTCCATCTAATCATGAGTATATAAAGAGCCTTCCATCTAATCATGAGTATATACAGAGCCTTCCATCTAATCATGAGTATACACAGAGCCTTCCATCTAATCATGAGTATATACAGAGCCTTCCATCTAATCATGAGTATACACAGAGCCTTCCATCTAATCATGAGGATATAAAGAGCCTTCCATCTAATCATGAGTATATAAAGAGCCTTCCATCTAATCATGAGTATATACAGAACCTTCCATCTAATCATGAGTATATACAGAGCCTTCCATCTAATCATGAGTATATACAGAGCCTTCCATCTAATCATGAGTATACACAGAGCCTTCCATCTAATCATGAGTATTTACAGAGCCTTCCATCTAATCATGAGTATACACAGAGCCTTCCATCTAATCATGAGTATATAAAGAGCCTTCCATCTAATCATGAGTATACACAGAGCCTTCCATCTAATCATGAGTATATAAAGAGCCTTCCATCTAATCATGAGTATATAAAGAGCCTTCCATCTAATCATGAGTATACACAGAGCCTTCCATCTAATCATGAGTATACCTACCACTAACCCAACATCATTGGCTTCAAGTAGGTCCACTAACCCTAACACTAACCCAACATCACTGGCTTCAAGTAGGTCCACTAACCCTAACACTAACCCAACATCACCGGCTTCAAGTAGGTCCCCTAACACTAACCCTAACACTAACCCAACATCACCGGCTTCAAGTAGGTCCCCTACCACTAACCCTAACACTAACCCAACATCACCGGCTTCAAGTAGGTCCACTAACCCTAACACTAACCCAACATCATCGGCTTCAAGTAGGTCTCCTAACACTAACCCAACATCATCGGCTTCAAGTAGGTCCACTAACCCTAACACTAACCCAACATCATCGGCTTCAAGTAGGTCCACTAACCCTAACACTAACCCAACATCATCAGCTTCAAGTAATAATTATTATAATTATAGTTATTATAATAATAGTAATTTATTAAATAATTAGTATATGAAGAGCCTTCCATCTAATCATGAGTATATAAAGAGCCTTCCATCTAATCATGAGTATACACAGAGCCTTCCATCTAATCATGAGTATACACAGAACCTTCCATCTAATCATGAGTATATAAAGAGCCTTCCATCTAATCATGAGTATACACAGAGCCTTCCATCTAATCATGAGTATATACAGAGCCTTCCATCTAATCATGAGTATACACAGAGCCTTCCATCTAATCATGAGTATATAAAGAGCCTTCCATCTAATCATGAGTATACACAGAGCCTTCCATCTAATCATGAGTATATACAGAGCCTTCCATCTAATCATGAGTATACACAGAGCCTTCCATCTAATCATGAGTATATACAGAGCCTTCCATCTAATCATGAGTATACACAGAGCCTTCCATCTAATCATGAGGATATAAAGAGCCTTCCATCTAATCATGAGTATATAAAGAGCCTTCCATCTAATCATGAGTATATACAGAACCTTCCATCTAATCATGAGTATATACAGAGCCTTCCATCTAATCATGAGTATATACAGAGCCTTCCATCTAATCATGAGTATACACAGAGCCTTCCATCTAATCATGAGTATATACAGAGCCTTCCATCTAATCATGAGTATACACAGAGCCTTCCATCTAATCATGAGTATATAAAGAGCCTTCCATCTAATCATGAGTATACACAGAGCCTTCCATCTAATCATGAGTATATACAGAGCCTTCCATCTAATCATGAGTATACACAGAGCCTTCCATCTAATCATGAGGATATAAAGAGCCTTCCATCTAATCATGAGTATATAAAGAGCCTTCCATCTAATCATGAGTATATACAGAACCTTCCATCAAGTAGGTCCCCTAACACTAACCCAACATCATCGGCTTCAAGTAGATCCACTAACCCTAACACTAACCCAACATCACCGGCTTCAAGTAGGTTCCCTATCACTAACCCTAACACTAACCCAACATCACCGGCTTCAAGTAGGTCCCCTACCACTAACCCAACATCATTGGCTTCAAGTAGGTCCACTAACCCTAACACTAACCCAACATCACTGGCTTCAAGTAGGTCCACTAACCCTAACACTAACCCAACATCATCGACTTCAAGTAGGTCTCCTAAACCTAACACTAACCCAACATCACCGGCTTCAAGTAGGTCCACTAACCCTAACACTAACCCAACATCACCGGCTTCAAGTAGGTCCCCTAACACTAACCCTAACACTAACCCAACATCACCGGCTTCAAGTAGGTCCCCTACCACTAACCCTAACACTAACCCAACATCACCGGCTTCAAGTAGGTCCACTAACCCTAACACTAACCCAACATCATCGGCTTCAAGTAGGTCTCCTAACACTAACCCAACATCATCGGCTTCAAGTAGGTCCACTAACCCTAACACTAACCCAACATCATCGGCTTCAAGTAGGTCCACTAACCCTAACACTAACCCAACATCATCAGCTTCAAGTAATAATTATTATAATTATAGTTATTATAATAATAGTAATTTATTAAATAATTAGTATATGAAGAGCCTTCCATCTAATCATGAGTATATAAAGAGCCTTCCATCTAATCATGAGTATACACAGAACCTTCCATCTAATCATGAGTATATAAAGAGCCTTCCATCTAATCATGAGTATATAAAGAGCCTTCCATCTAATCATGAGTATACACAGAGCCTTCCATCTAATCATGAGTATACACAGAGCCTTCCATCTAATCATGAGTATATACAGAGCCTTCCATCTAATCATGAGTATATACAGAACCTTCCATCAAGTAGGTCCCCTAACACTAACCCAACATCATCGGCTTCAAGTAGATCCACTAACCCTAACACTAACCCAACATCACCGGCTTCAAGTAGTTCCCCTAACACTAACCCAACATCATCGGCTTCAAGTAGGTCCACTAACCCTAACACTAAACCAACATCACTGGCTTCAATTAGGTCCACTAACCCTAACACTAACCCAACATCATTGGCTTCAAGAAGGTCCCCTAACACTAACCCAACATCACTGGCTTCAATTAGGTCCACTAACCCTAACACTAAACCAACATCACTGGCTTCAATTAGGTCCACTAACCCTAACACTAACCCAACATCATTGGCTTCAAGAAGGTCCCCTAACACTAACCCAACATCACTGGCTTCAATTAGGTCCACTAACCCTAACACTAAACCAACATCACTGGCTTCAATTAGGTCCACTAACCCTAACACTAACCCAACATCACCGGCTTCAAGTAGTTTCACTAACCCTAACACTAACCCAACATCACCGGCTTCAAGTAGGTCCCCTAACACTAACCCTAACACTAACCAAACATCACCGGCTTCAAGTAGGTCAACTAACCCTAACACTAACCCAACATCACCGGCTTCAAGTAGGTCCCCTAACACTAACCCTAACACTAACCCAACATCATCGGCTTCAAGTAGGTCCAATAACCCTAACACTAACCCAACATCATTGGGTTCAAGTAGGTCTCCTAACCCTAACTCTAACCCTAACACTAACCCAACATCATCGGCTTCAAGTAGGTCCACTAACCCTAACACTAACCCAACATCATTGGCTTCAAGTAGGTCCACTAACCCTAACACTATCCCGACATCATCGGCTTCAAGTAGGTCTCCTATCCCTAACACTAACCCTAACACTAACCCAACATCATCGGCTTCAAGTAGGTCTCCTAACACTAACCCAAATTCACCGGCTTCAAGTAGGTCCACTAACCCTAACACTAACCCAACATCATCGGCTTCAAGTAGGTCCACTAATCCTAACACTAACCCAACATCATTGGCTTCAAGTAGGTCCACTAACCCTAACACTAACCCAACATCATCAGCTTCAAGTAGGTCCACTAAACCTAACACTAACCCAACATCATCGGCTTCAAGTAGGTCTCCTAACACTAACCCAACATCACCGGCTTCAAGTAGGTCCACTAACCCTAACACTAACCCAACATCATCGGCTTCAAGTAGGTCCACTAACCCTAACACTAACCCAACATCATCAGCTTCAAGTAATAATTATTATAATTATAGTCATTATAATAATAGTAATTTATTAAATAATTAGTATATGAAGAGCCTTCCATCTAATCATGAGTATATAAAGAGCCTTCCATCTAATCATGAGTATACACAGAGCCTTCCATCTAATCATGAGTATACACAGAGCCTTCCATCTAATCATGAGTATATAAAGAGCCTTCCATCTAATCATGAGTATATAAAGAGCCTTCCATCTAATCATGAGTATACACAGAGCCTTCCATCTAATCATGAGTATACACAGAGCCTTCCATCTAATCATGAGTATATAAAGAGCCTTCCATCTAATCATGAGTATATACATAACCTTCCATCTAATCATGAGTATACAGTGCATTCGGAAAGTATTCAAACCCCTTGACTTTTTCCACTTACTGTTACATTACAGAAAATACCTTATTTACGTAAGTATTCAGACCCTTTGCTATGAGACTCAACATTTAGCTCAGGTGCATCCTGTTTCCACTGATCATCCTTGAGCTGTTTCTACAACTTGATTTGAGACCACCTATGATAAATTCAATTGATTATACATGATTTGGAAAGGCACACACCTGTCTATATAAGGTCCCACAGTTGACAGTGCATGTCAGAGCAAAAACCAAGCCAAGAGTTCAAAGAAATTGTCCGTAGAGCTCCGAGACAGGATTGTGTCAAGGCACAGATATGGGGAAGGGTACCAAAACATTTCTGCAGCATTGAAGGTCCCCAAGAACACAGTGGCCTCCATCATTCTTAAGTGGAAGAAGTTTGGAACCACCAAGACTCTTCCTAGAGCTGGCCGCCCGGCCAAACTGAGCAATCGGGGGAGAAGGGCCTTGGTCAGGGAGGTGACCAAGAACCCGATTGTCACTCTGACAGAGCTCCAGAGTTCCTCTGTGGAGATGGGAGAAACTATCAGAAGGACAACCGTTTCTGCAGCACTCCACCAATCAGGCCTTTATGGTAGAGTGGCCAGACAGAAGCCACTCCTCAGTAAAAGGCACATGACAGCCCTCTTGGAGTTTGCCAAAAGGTACCTAAAGGACTCTCAGACCAAAGATTTCAAGAAGAAGAGGAGTAGCGTTGATCCGAGCTTTCTGACCTAACAACAGCAGTCAAGCACCCAAGCTAACTAGCTAACGTTGGCTAGCTTGCTAGCTACTTCCAGACACAAATGAGAGAACAGCTCACTCTGACCATTTTACTCGCCCTAGCAGAGCTGGTTAGGCTGTTTCTATGTTATCCAGAGCGTTGGTGACTGCAACTGTGCTGCTGGCAACAATTTAATTACGCTTTTTTGCCATGTTTACTGACACCGGCCATATTCAACGGGTGATGAGCGTTCGTAAATTTGTCAGTTATTCTGCGCTCTGGCACACTCAGACGAGAGTAATATAATATTACCTCACACTAGACTACTGAAACACTGTTTCCCCTGCCATAACCCCTCACACTAGACTACTGCCATAACCCCTCACACACTAGACTACTGCCATAACCCCTCACACTAGACTACTGCCATAACCCCTCACACTAGACTACTGCCATAACCCCTCACACTAGACTACTGCCATAACCCCTCACACTAGACTACTGCCATAACCCCTCACACTAGACTACTGCCATAACCCTCACACTAGACTACTGCCATAACCCCTCACACTAGACTACTGCCATAACCCCTCACACTAGACTACTGCCATAACCCCTCACACTAGACTACTGCCATAAACCCCTCACACTAGACTACTGCCATAACCCCTCACACTAGACTACTGCCATAACCCCTCACACTAGACTACTGCCATAACCCCTCACACTAGACTACTGCCATAACCCCTCACACTAGACTACTGCCATAACCCCTCACACTAGACTACTGCATAACCCCTCACACTAGACTACTGCCATAACCCCTCACACTAGACTACTGCCATAAACCCTCACACTAGACTACTGCCATAACCCCTCACACTAGACTACTGCCATAAACCCTCACACTAGACTACTGCCATAACCCCTCACACTAGACTACTGCACACTGTTTCCCCTGCCATAACCCCTCACACTAGACTACTGCAACACTGTTTCCCCTGCCATAACCCCTCACACTAGACTACTGCAACACTGTTTCCCCTGCCATAACCCCTCACACTAGACTACTGCCATAACCCCTCACACTAGACTACTGCCATAACCCCCCACACTAGACTACTGCCATAACCCCTCCACTAGACTACTGCCATAACCCCTCACACTAGACTACTGCCATAACCCCTCACACTAGACTACTGCAAACACCGTTCCCCTGACATAACCCCTCAAACTAGACTACTGCCATAACCCCTCACACTAGACTACTGCAACACTGTTTCCCCTGCCATAACCCCTCACACTAGACTACTGCCATAACCCCTCACACTAGACTACTGCCATAACCCCTCACACTAGACTACTGCCATAACCCCTCACACTAGACTACTGCCATAACCCCTCACACTAGACTACTGCCATAACCCCTCACACTAGACTACTGCCATAAACCCTCACACTAGACTACTGCCATAACCCCTCACACTAGACTACTGCCATAACCCCTCACACTAGACTACTGCCATAACCCCTCACACTAGACTACTGCCATAAACCCCTCACACTAGACTACTGCCATAAACCCTCACACTAGACTACTGCCATAACCCCTCACACTAGACTACTGCCATAACCCCTCACACTAGACTACTGCCATAACCCCTCACACTAGACTACTGCAAAACTGTTTCCCCTGACATAAACCCTCACACTAGACTACTGCAACACTGTTTCCCCTGCCATAACCCCTCACACTAGACTACTGCAACACTGTTTCCCCTGCCATAACCCCTCACACTAGACTACTGCAACACTGTTTCCCCTGCCATAACCCCTCACACTAGACTACTGCCATAACCCCTCACACTAGACTACTACCATAACCCCTCACACTAGACTACTGCCATAACCCCTCACACTAGACTACTGCCATAACCCCTCACACTAGACTACTGCCATAACCCCTCACACTAGACTACTGCCATAACCCCTCACACTAGACTACTGCCATAACCCCTCACACTAGACTACTGCCATAAACCCTCACACTAGACTACTGCAACACTGTTTCCCCTGACATAACCCCTCACACTAGACTGCTGCCATAACCCCCCACACTAGACTACTGCCATAACCCATCACTAGACTAACCCCTCACACTAGACTACTGCCATAATCCCCTCACACTAGACTACTGCCATAATCCCTCACACTAGACTACTGACATAACCCCTCACACTAGACTACTGCAACACTGTTTCCCCTGCCATAACCCCTCACACTAGACTACTGCAACACTGTTTCCCCTGCCATAACCCCTCACACTAGACTACTGCAACACTGTTTCCCCTGCCATAACCCCTCACACTAGACTACTGCCATAACCCCAGACACTAGACCCTCACACTAGACTCCTGCCATAAAACACTGACTTCTTGCCATAACCCAAAACCCTCACACTAGACTACTGCCATAAACCCTCACACTAGACTACTGCCATAAACCCTCACACTAGACTACTGCCATAAACCCTCACACTAGACTACTACTTCCCCTGACAAACCCCTCACACTAGACTACTGCCATAACCCCTCACACAGACTACTGCAAAACCGTTTCCCCAGCCACATAACCCCTCACACTAGACTACTGCCATAAACCCTCACACTAGACTACTGCCATAACCCTCCCACTAGATAACTGCACACTGTTTAGACCCTAAACCCATAACCCCTCACTAGACTACTGCAACACTGTTTCCCCTGCCATAAACCCTCACACTAGACTACTGCAACACTGTTTCCCCTGCCATAAACCCTCACACTAGACTACTGCAACACTGTTTCCCCTGACATAACCCCTCACACTAGACTACTGCAACACTGTTTCCCCTGCCATAACCCCTCACACTAGACTACTGCCATACACCTGTTTCACCCTGACTACATAACCCTCACACTAGACTACTGCCATAACCCCTCACACTAGACTACTGCAACACTGTTTCCCCTGACATACTGACATAACCCCTCACACTAGACTACTGCCATAAACCCTCACACTAGACTACTGCCATACTGTTTTCCCCTGCCATAACCCCCCCATACTAGACACACTAGACTACTGCAACACTGTTTCCCCTGCCATAACCCCTCACACTAGACTACTGCACTGTTTCCCCTCACATAAACCCCTCACCACTAGACCCCTCACACTAGACTACTGCCATAACCCCTCACACTAGACTACTGCAACACTGTTTCCCCTGACATAAACCCTCACACTAGACTACTGCAACACTGTTTCCCCTGCCATAACCCCTCACACTAGACTACTGCAACACTGTTTTCCCCTGACATAACCCCTCACACTAGACTAGCAACACTGTTTTACTGCCATAAACCCCTCACACTAGACTACTGCAACACTGTTTCCCCTGCCATAACCCCTCACACTAGACTACTGCAACACTGTTTCCCCTGCCATAACCCCTCACACTAGACTTCACACTAGCACTATTTCCCCTGACATAACCCTCACACTAGACTACTGCAACACTGTTTTCCTGCCATAACCCCTCACACTAGACTACTGCCAACACTGTTTCCCCTCACATAACCCCTCACACTAGACTACTGCAACACTGTTTCCCCTGCCATAACCCCCTCACACTAGACTACTGCAACACCCTTTCCCTGACATAAACCCCTCACACTAGACTACTGCACCCTCACATTGTTTCCCCTGCCATAACCCCTCACACTAGACTACTGCAACACTGTTTTTCCCATACTGCCATAACCCCTCACACACTTTTCCCCTGCCATAACCCCTCACACTAGACTACTGCAAAACCCCTCACACTAGACACTGCCACCTACTGCACACTGTTTCCCCTGCCATAACCCCTCACACTAGACTACTGCCATAACCCCTCACTAGACTACTGCAACACCCCTGCCATAACCCCTCACACTCACTACTGCAACACTGTTTCCCCTGCCATAACCCCTCACACTAGACTACTGCAAACACTGTTTTCCCCTGCCATAACCCCTCACACTGTTTCCCCTGCCATAACCCCTCACACTAGACTACTGCAACACTGTTTCCCCTGCCATAACCCCTCACACTAGACTACTGCAACACTGTTTCCCCTGCCATAACCCCTCACACTAGACTACTGCATAACCCCTCACACTGTTTCCCCTGCCATAACCCCTCACACTAGACTACTGCAACACTGCCTGACATAACCCCTCACACTAGACTACTGCACCCCTCACAACTGTTTCCCCTGCCATAACCCCTCACACTAGACTACTGCAAACACTGTTTCCTACTGCCATAACCCCTCACACTAGACTACATGCAACACTGTTTCCCCTGCCATAACCCCTCACACTAGACTACTGCAACACTGTTTCCCCTGACATAACCCCTCACACTAGACTACTGCAACACTGTTTCCCCTGCCATAACCCCTCACACTAGACTACTGCAACACTGTTAGACCCCTGACATAACCCCTCACACTAGACTACTGCCATAACCCCTCACACTAGACTACTACCACTGTTTCCCCTGCCATAACCCCTCACACTAGACTACTGCCATAACCCCTCACACTAGACTACTGCATAGAACCCCTCACTGTTAGACTGACATAAACCCTCACACTAGACTACTGCAACACTGTTTTCCCCTGCCATAACCCCTCACACTAGACTACTGCAACACTGTTTTCCCTGCCATAACCCCTCACACTAGACTACTGCAACACTAACCCCCCTGACATAACCCCTCACACTAAACTACTGCAACACTGTTTCCCCTGCCATAACCCCTCACACTAGACTACTGCAACACTGTTTCCCCTGCCATAACCCCTCACACTAGACTACTGCAACACTGTTTCCCCCCTGCATAACCCCTCACACTAGACTACTGCAACACTGTTTCCCCTGCCATAACCCCTCACACTAGACTACTGCAACACTGTTTCCACTGACATAACCCCTCACACTAGACTACTGCCATAACCCCTCACACTAGACTACTGCAACACCGTTTCCCCAGACATAACCCCTCACACTAGACTACTGCCATAACCCCTCACACTAGACTACTGCAACACTGTTTCCCCTGCCATAACCCCTCACACTAGACTACTGCAACACTGTTTCCCCTGCCATAACCCCTCACACTAGACTACTGCAACACTGTTTTCCCCTGCCATAACCCTCACACTAGACTACTGCAACACTGTTTCCCCTGCCATAACCCCTCACACTAGACTACTGCAACACTGTTTCCCCTGCCATAACCCCTCACACTAGACTACTGCAACACTGTTTCCCCTGACATAACCCCTCACACTAGACTACTGCCATAACCCCTCACACTAGACTACTGCAACACTGTTTCCCAGACATGCCATAACCCTCACACTAGACTACTGCAACAATGTTTCCCCTGCCATAAACCCCTCACACTAGACTACTGCCATAACCCCTCACACTAGACTACTGCCATAACCCCTCACACTAGACTACTGCAAACACTGTTTCCCTACTGCCATAACCCCTCACACTAGACTACTGCAACACTGTTTCCCTGACATAACCCCTCACACTAGACTACTGCAACACTGTTTCCCCTGCCATAACCCCTCACACTAGACTACTGCAAAACTGTTTCCCCTGCCATAACCCCTCACACTAGACTACTGCAAAACTGTTTCCCCTGACATAACCCCTCACATTAGACTCCTGCATCACTGTTTCCCCTGACATAACCCCTCACACTAGACTACTGCAACACTGTTTCCCCTGACATAACCCCTCACACTAGACTACTACTGCAACACTGTTTTCCCCTGCCATAACCCCTCACACTAGACTACTGCAAACACTGTTTCCCCTGCCATAACCCCTCACACTAGACTACTGCAACACTGTTTCCCCTGACATAACCCCTCACACTAGACTACTGCAACACCCCTGTTCCCCGGACATAACCCCTCACACTAGACTACTGCAACACTCACACCCTACTGCCATAACCCCCTCACTAGACTACTGCAACACTGTTTCCCCTGCCATAACCCCTCACACTAGACTACTGCAACACTGTTTCCCCTGACATAACCCCTCACACTAGACTACTGCAACATTGTTTCCCCTGACATAACCCCTCACACTAGACTACTGCAACACTGTTTCCCCTGCCATAACCCCTCACACTAGACTACTGCAACACTGTTTCCCCTGCCATAACCCCTCACACTAGACTACTGCAACACTGTTTCCCCTGACATAACCCCTCACACTAGACTACTGCAACACTGTTTCCCCTGCCATAACCCCTCACACTAGACTACTGCCATAACCCCTCACACTAGACCACTGCAACACTGTTTCCCCTGCCATAACCCCCTCACACTAGACTACTGCAACAATGTTCCCCTGCCATAACCCCTCACACTAGACTACTGCAACACTGTTTAACCCTGCCATAACCCCTCACACTAGACTACTTCAATCCCTGACATAACCCCTCACACTAGACTACTGCAACACTGTTTCCCCTGCCATAACCCCTCACACTAGACTACTGCAACACTGTTTCCCCTGCCATAACCCCTCACACTAGACTACTGCCATAACACTGTGTAGACCCCTGACATAACCCCTCACACTGACTACTGCAACACTGTTTCCCCTGACATAACCCCTCACACTAGACTACTTCAACACTGTTTCCCCTGCCATAACCCCTCACACTAGACTACTGCAACACTGTTTCCCCTGACATAACCCCTCACACTAGACTACTGCAACACTGTTTCCCCTGACATAACCCCTCACACTAGACTACTGCAACACTGTTTCCCCTGCCATAACCCCTCACACTAGACTACTGCCATAACCCCTCACACTAGACTACTGCCAATACACCTCACACTAGACTACTGCAAAACTGTTTCCCCTGCCATAACCCCTCACACTAGACTACTGCAACACTGTTTCCCCAGACATAACCCCTCACACTAGACTACTGCAACACTGTTTCCCCGGACATAACCCCTCACACTAGACTACTGCAACACTGTTTCACCTGACATAACCCCTCACACTAGACTACTGCAACACTGTTTCCCCTGCCATAACCCCTCACACTAGACTACTGCAACACTGTTTTCCCTGACATAACCCCTCACACTTAACTACTGCAACACTGTTTCCCCTGACATAACCCCTCACACTAGACTACTGCAACACTGTTTCCCCTGCCATAACCCCTCACACTAGACTACAGCAACACGGTTTCCCCTGTCATAACCCCTCACACTAGACTACTGCAACACTCTTTCCCCTGACATAACCCCTCACATTAGACTCCTGCATCACTGTTTCCCTGACATAACCCCTCACACTAGACTACTGCAACACTGTTTCCCCTGACATAACCCCTCACACTAGACTACTGCCATAACCCCTCACACTAGACTACTGCAACACCGTTTCCCCAGACATAACCCCTCACACTAGACTACTGCCATATCCCCTCACACTAGACTACTGCAACACTGTTTCCCCTGCCATAACCCCTCACACTAGACTACTGCCATAACCTAACCCCTCACACTAGACTACTGCAACACTGTTTCCCCTGCCATAACCCCTCACACTAGACTACTGCAACACTGTTTTCCCTGCCATAACCCCTCACACTAGACTACTGCCATAACCCCTCACACTAGACTACTGCAACACCGTTTCCCCAGACATAACCCCTCACACTAGACTACTGCAACAATGTTTCCCCTGCCATAACCCCTCACACTAGACTACTGCAAAACTCTTTCCCCTGCCATAACCCCTCACACTAGACTACTGCAAAACTGTTTCCCCTGACATAACCCCTCACACTAGACTACTGCAACACTGTTTCACCTGACATAACCCCTCACCTTAGACTACTGCAACACTGTTTCCCCTGCCATAACCCCTCACACTAGACTACTGCAACACTGTTTCCCCTGACATAACCCCTCACACTTGACTACTGCAACACTGTTTCCCCTGACATAACCCCTCACACTAGACTACTTCAACACTGTTTCCCCTGCCATAACCCCTCACAAAAGACTACTGGAACACTGTTTCCCCTGACATAACCCCTCACACTAGACTACTGCAACACTGTTTCCCCTGACATAACCCCTCACACTAGACTACTGCAACACTGTTTCCCCTGCCATAACCCCTCACACTAGACTACTGCCATAACCCCTCACACTAGACTACTGCCAATACACCTCACACTAGACTACTGCAAAACTGTTTCCCCTGCCATAACCCCTCACACTAGACTACTGCAACACTGTTTCCCCTGACATAACCCCTCACACTAGACTACTGCAACACTGTTTCCCCGGACATAACCCCTCACACTAGACTACTGCAACACTGTTTCACCTGACATAACCCCTCACACTAGACTACTGCAACACTGTTTCCCCTGCCATAACCCCTCACACTAGACTACTGCAACACTGTTTTCCCTGACATAACCCCTCACACTAGACTACTGCAACATTGTTTCCCCTGACATAACCCCTCACACTAAACTAATACAACACTGTTTCCCCTGCCATAACCCCTCACACTAGACTACAGCAACACGGTTTCCCCTGCCATAACCCCTCACACTAGACTACTGCAACACTCGTTTCCCCTGACATAACCCCTCACATTAGACTCCTGCATCACTGTTTCCCTTGACATAACCCCTCACACTAGACTACTGCAACACTGTTTCCCCTGACATAACCCCTCACACTAGACTACTGCCATAACCCCTCACACTAGACTACTGCAACACCGTTTCCCCAGACATAACCCCTCACACTAGACTACTGCCATAACCCCCCTCACACTAGACTACTGCAACACTAACCCCTGCCATAAACCCTCACACTAGACTACTGCCATAACCCCTCACACTAGACTACTGCAACACTGTTTCCCCTGACATAACCCCTCACACTAGACTACTGCAACACTGTTTCCCCTGACATAACCCCTCACACTAGACTACTGCCATAACCCCTCACACTAGACTACTGCAACACCGTTTCCCCAGACATAACCCCTCACACTAGACTACTGCAACAATGTTTCCCCTGCCATAACCCCTCACACTAGACTACTGCAATACTGTTTCCCCTGTGTTACGGATACAGGTATCCTGTGTTTTTGTGTGTTTCTCTCCTTCTGCCCTAATCACAGGTGTCCTGTATGTTCCTGATTGGTGGTCGTTGAGGTGTCTGCTGATTGGACCCCCTCAGTGAACATTCCTGTGCATTGCACCACCTGTTACTCGTTTTTTTCATAACACCTCCCATTATATGCAAAAAACCAGTCACTTGTGTTTGTTGAGACTAGCCACTATTTCTGTATGTGAGTATGGACACTGTGGTGTCCTGTGTTTTGTTTACTCACTAAGTTGCCCCTTACTCTGGACTATTTTGTTAGACCACTGTTTTGTATGTGAGTAATGGATACCCCTCACACTAGAGTACTCATTAATTTGTTGGTTACTCTGTTTGGTAACTATTGTGTGTTTTCTGGGAAAAGGGGAGTCAACAGCTAGCTGCCCTTGGGCATACATTTCCCGTAGAAGAACTGTCTATAAACACTAGTTAGACCTGAGCGGACCCCCCACTGTTTTTTTGTATAACCCCTCACAGTAGCCTAGCGGTTCTTGAGGCAGGCAAGATCAGTTTAGGGGTGTTATACACTATTGTTTCATTTCTTGGGTCCTGCTCACCCTTTTTCCCAAACCTTTACCGTGTGTTCTGAAATAAACATTTGTGTTTGACGGTAGTTCATGGTTGTTGTGTCAGACTACTGCTCACTGTTCCATGCCACACTTATAATTTGTATGACCCCTGTTACGGGTCTCATGTCCATCACCCTAGACGTTTAGAGCCACGGGGTTCGTAACTCAAAGTGGGGGCTCGTCCATAATTTATCCACTAGACTCATGCAAATTAGTAAGTGTCTGGTTCCCCTTGTGCTTGGCAGCTGTCCTACCTGTTTTTTTTTTGTGTTCAGTAGTCGACGGCTCACACTTGCTAGTAGGATGGCTACTTTCACACTGGATGCTACTGGAAAACCCTACGTGGGAGGTTTTTGAGAATTGCCGTCAACCCCTCACACTACAGGTTTTGGCTGACCACTTTTCTGTACCCATACCGAGGGGTTTAGTGAAAGCAGAAGTTAGGGAAGTAGTGCTAGCGATAAACTACTGCAACATTGTTGAGCATAACCCCGAGTGCTTGAGTTACTGCCGCCTGAGTCTGCTGCTCCTGTAACCCTCACACTAGGCTGTTGCTGTAAGCCCATCAGTGTCTAGAGGACGAGGCTAAGGCTCCGGCCACATTGCCCCGTTATGACCCACTCTCCCCACTGACTGACAGTGATGCCAGGATGGACTCCGCAACACGGCTCCAAATGGAGGCGGAAGACTGCACAAATACACCCTCACAAACTGGACTACTGCGTAAGATGGAACTGGAGACGTGTAGGCTTGATCATAAACCCTCACGCGTAGAGACTGGAACTGGAGATGCGTAAAATGGAACTAGAGGCAGAAACAGCGAGGTTAGTCTCTGCTAATACTATGCCTGCTATAAGCCCCTCACAGCTAGTCTACTGCTACGTTTTGATATTAGTAGGCAGATCACCTTGACTACTGCTGTGTTCAGGGAGTCATAGGTTGATTCACACTATTTCAGTGTGTTTTGAACGGATAGCGGTAGCATGACTGAAATGGCCCGAAGAGGTATGGTGCCTATTACCCTCACACTAAACTACTGCCAGGTAACCCCCACAGAGGTTCTGGCAGCGCTACCTCTTGAACACAGTTTCCCCTGCCATGAAGTGGTCACAAGACTACTGTTCTTCGTGCTTATGAGCTTGTTCCTGAGGCATAGACGACAGAGATTTAGGTCTCATAAAAAGTATCACACTCAGACTACTGGAGTTTGCTAGAGACAAAGGAAATCTGTTTGACAAATGGCACACTAGTAAGGTAACTGCCATAAACCCTCTACACTAGTTAATCTTGTTAGAAGAGTTTCACACTTTCTTACCGGAACGCATTGTGGTTTATCTGACATAAACGAACAGAAAGTATCCTCACTGTCGGAAGCGTCTGTACTGGCATAACGAGTTTGTGTTGACGCATAAGAGCGTGTTTTCACGGCTAGTACGGACTGCAACTGCGGAGTTGCTAACTTTTAGTCCTAGTTTCCCAGCAGTACATCCAGCACGCCCAAAAGATGTGCAACACTGTTTCCCTGTCATAAGGTGGGACATATGGTTAATGATTGCTTTCTGCTAAAAACACAAACCCTGGATGCCTCAGCACACTAGACTACTGTGTTGGGCTGATTCGTACGGTTGTGGGGCCGGAATCAAGACAGAGGCCTCATAGTGAATGTGGTTTGAAAGTCCCTGTCCCAGATCACAGTTATAAACCGTTCATTTTTGAGGGGTTTGTTTCTATATCAGATGACGAAGCGTCTCAGCGTCCAGTTAGACCCCTCACACTAGACTACTGGTGCGGCGCAGTCGTTCATACTAGCTGATGTGTGTTGCCCTTGTCTAATCATACATATTACTGGTTCCAGTGTGTTAGTACAAGGAATTGAAATGGGATTTGTCCCAGTGCCATTGCACTTTGTGAACGTACACTACTGAGATAGTCAGTGGATTGTTCAGAGTTGGCGTACGTCCTAGACTACTGCCAGTAAAAGGTGTGACATTTATAATGGGCAACGATATTGCCGGAGGAAAGGTGACACCCGTATTGGATAAAAGTGACCAGTCTCTCTCCGAGGAGCGGGCACAGGGTTATCCAGATGTGTTTCCCCGCTTGTGCTGTCACACGTGCTCAAGCACGACAAGTGGGTGAAGTGATAGAACCCCTCGAACACGATTCTATTCAGAGAGTGTGACCCAGAGGACTTCGGGTGCTACCTCTGGTAAGCTGGTGCAGTCTGACCTACAGCCCAGAGAAGGAAGAAGGTCTCAGCTATAAATGCATTTCCCGCACCTACCACCAGAAGAGAGCTGCCGTTTTTTAGGGATGGTTGGCTACTACTACCGTAGTTTCTGTAAAAATTTATCTGCGGTAGTTGCTCCATTAACGGATTTGCTCAGTCCTGCCATAAAAATTTGTATGGTCTGACTATTGTTGTACTGCTTTCAACACTGCTAAAGCCCTCACACTGTAGTACTCCTGTTCTTGCTGCGCCAGATTTTGAACGACCGTTTAAACTGGAGGTAGATGCAAGTGCCAGAGGTGCTGGTGCTGTTCTACTGCAGCAACCCAGAGTGGACTGGACCATCCTCCCTGTTATTTTTTCACACTAAATTTAACTGTCAGACAAACTATTCCACCATTGAACAAGAACTCTAGACTTGTTGTTAGCTCATAATACTTTGAACTAGACTACTGGTTCCAGTGACACTACCAGTGTTAGTGTATACTGACCATAACCCCTTAGTTTTTCTCTCACCGGATGTACAACCAGAACCCAACGCCTTATGCGTTGGGCACTTGTCATGCAAAATTATAATTTGGAGATCCGCCACAAAAAGGGGTTGGATAATGTGTTGGCAGATGTTTTGTCTCGTGTGTAGTGATCTAGGTTTTTTTTTTTGTTATCCCGGCAGGATGATTACTGAATTTTGGGTGTTGTGATGGTACGTGTGTCACACTAGACTACTGTTTGCTCTTTTAAGGGTGGGAGTGTTACGGATACAGGTATCCTGTGTTTTTGTGTGTTTCTCTCCTTCTGCCCTAATCACAGGTGTCCTGTATGTTCCTGACTGGTGGTCGTTGAGGTGTCTGCTGATTGGACCCAAGACACTGAACATTCCTGCCATGCACCCCTCACACTCGACTTTTTTCAATCACACATCCCCTCATATAGACTACCAGTCACTTGTGTTTGTTGACATAACCCTCACACTAGACTACTGAGTATGGACACTGTGGTTCCCCTTGCCATAACCCCTCACAAGTTGCCGGACTACTGGTTGGTAATTTGTTAGACCACTGTTTTAAACCCCTCACACTAGGATACTGCATGTCCTGTTTTAGAGTACTCATAAAATTTGTTGGTTACTCACTGTTTCCCCTGCCATAACTATCACACTAGACTACTGGAAAAGGGGAGTTTGAGCTAGCTGCCCTTGGCATATACATTTCCCGTAGAAAGAACTCACATAAAAACACTAGTTAGACCCCTGCCACCAACCCCTATTTTTTGTATGGTAGCAGCCAGCCTAGCGGTTTCTTGAGGCAGGCAAGATCAGTTTAGGAGTGTTTTACACTATTGTTTCATTTCTTGGGTCCTGCTCAGCCCTTTTTTTCACAAACCTTTACCACTGTTTCTGACATAAACCCATTTGTGTTTGACTACTTCATGGTTGTTGTGTCATATTTCGTTCTCACTGTTCCATGCCATTATGTTACGGGTCTCATGTCCATCACCCTAGACGTTTAAAGCCACGGGGTTCGTAACACCTGCCATAACCCCTCACACTAGACTACTGCAACATTGTTTTCCCTGCCATTTCCCCTCACACTAGACTACTGCCATAACCCCTCACACTAGATTACTGCAACACTGTTTCCACTGCCATAACCCCTCAAACTAGACTCCTGGAACACTGTTTCCCCTGACATAACCCCTCACACTAGACTACTGCAACACTGTTTCCCCTGATATATCCCCTCAAACTAGACTACTGCAACACTGTTTTCCCTGACATAACCCCTCACACTAGACTACTGCAACACTGTTTCCCCTGCCATAACCCCTCACACTAGACTACTGCAACACTGTTTCCCCTGACATAACCCCTCACACTAGACTACTGCAACACTGTTTTCCCCTGACATAACCCCTCACACTAGACTACTGCAACACTGTTTTCCCTGCCATAACCCCTCACACTAGACTACTGCAACACTGTTTCCCCTGACATAACCCCTCACACTAGACTACTGCATTACTGTTTCCCCTGACATAACCCCTCACACTAGACTACTGCAACACTGTTTCCCCTGACATAACCCCTCACACTAGACTACTGCAACATGGTTTCCCCTGCCATAACCCCTCACACTAGACTACTGCAACACTGTTTCCCCTGACATAACCCCTCACACTAGACTACTGCAACACTGTTTCCCCTGCCATAACCCCTCACACTAGACTACTGGAACACTGTTTCCCCTGACATAACCCCTCACACTAGACTACTGCAACACTGTTTCCCTTGACATAACCCCTCACACTAGACTACTGCAACACTGTTTCCCCTGCCATAACCCCTCACACTAGACTACTACCATAACCCCTCACACTAGACTACTGCCATAACCCCACACTAGACTACTGCAACACTGTTTCCCCTGCAATAACCCCTCACACTAGACTACTGCCATAACCCTTCACACTAGACTACTGTTACACTGTTTCCCCTGACATAACCCTCACACTAGACTACTGCATTACTGTTTCCCCTGCCATAACCCCTCACACTAGACTACTGCCATAACCCCTCACACTAGACTACTGCAACATTGTTTCCCCTGACATAACCCCTCACACTAGACTACTGCAACACTGTTTCCCCTGCCATAACCCCTCACACTAGACTACTGCCATAACCCCTCACAATAGACTACTGCAACACCGTTTCCCCTGCCATAACCCCTCACACTAGACTACTGCAACACTGTTTCCCCTGCCATAACCCCTCACACTAGACTACTGCAACACTGTTTCCCCTGACATAACCCCTCACACTAGACTACTGCCATAACCCCTCACACTAGACTACTGCAACAATGTTTCCCCTGCCATAACCCCTCACACTAGACTACTGCAACACTGTTTCCCCTGACATAACCCCTCACACTAGACTACTGCAACACTGTTTCCCCTGGCATAACCCCTCACACTAGACTACTGCAACACTGTTTCCACTGACATAACCCCTCACACTAGACTACTGCAACACTGTTTCCCCTGCCATAACCCCTCACACTAGACTACTGCAACACTGTTTCCCCTGACATAACCCCTCACACTAGACTACTGAACACTGTTTCCCCTGACATAACCCCTCACACTAAACTAATGCAACACTGTTTCCCCTGCCATAACCCCTCACACTAGACTACAGCAACACGGTTTCCCCTGTCATAACCCCTCACACTAGACTAATTCAACACTGTTTCCCCTGACATAACCCCTCACACTAGACTACTGCAACACTGTTTCCCCTGCCATAACCCCTCACACTAGACTACTGCAACACTGTTTCCCCTGACATAACCCCTCACACTAGACTACTGCCATAACCCCTCACTAGACTACTGCAAAACCGTTTCCCCAGACATAACCCCTCACACTAGACTACTGCCATAACCCCTCACACTAGACTACTGCAACACAGTTTCCCCTGACATAACCCCTCACAGTAGACTACTACAACACTGTTTCCCCTCCCATAACCCCTCACACTAGACTACTGCAACACTGTTTTCCCTGACATAACCCCTCACACTTGACTACTGCAACATTGTTTCCCCTGACATAACCCCTCACACTAAACTAATTCAACACTGTTTCCCCTGCCATAACCCCTCACACTAGACTACTGCAACACTGTTTCCCCTGACATAACCCCTCACACTAGACTACTGCCATAACCCCTCACACTAGACTACTGCAACACTGTTTC
>JAGTTL010000899.1:0-5000 GCA_036851935.1 Coregonus suidteri
CAGACTGGTACCCAGGCTAGAGGACTGTTAGCTAAACAGACTGGTACCCAGGCTAGAGGGATGTTAGCTAAAGACTGGTACCCAGGCTAGAGGGGATGTTAGCTAAACAGACTGGTACCCAGGCTAGAGGAATGTTAGCTAAACAGACTGGTACCCAGGCTAGAGGAATGTTAGCTAAACAGACTGGTACCCAGGCTAGAGGAATGTTAGCTAAACAGACTGGTACCCAGGCTAGAGGACTGTTAGCTAAACAGACTGGTACCCAGGCTAGTGGAATGTTAGCTAAACAGACTGGTACCCAGGCTAGGCTAGAGGACTGTTAGCTAAACAGACTGGTACCCAGGCTAGAGGACTGTTAGCTAAACAGACTGGTACCCAGGCTAGAGGGATGTTAGCTAAACAGACTGGTACCCAGGCTAGAGGAATGTTAGCTAAACAGACTGGTACCCAGGCTAGAGGAATGTTAGCTAAACAGACTGGTACCCAGGCTGGAATCCCAGAGGAGAACACATGAAAATGTTAAATACACGTATTATCCAATGTGGTCCTCGAACAGTGTTATAACAATGTTGTTATGTTATAACACGCCAATGATGTTAAATATGTTATAAAGCCTAATACACGACACCTCCTCAGGCCCTATTGGTTAGTGAGCGCTCCACGTACCCTGCCGATGATGATAGCTGGCATGTTGGAGGCCTGCATGGCCATGACTACAGACATGGGGGTGACGGGGGAGAGCAGCAGAGCCACCAGGCCAAAATACACCCCCAGAAACAGGACACCTAGGGGGGAGGACAACAACAACCACTGATTATGATGGCAGCAAGTCTTATGCTAACGTCACATCCTACATTGTAAATCTCAAGAGGCAGTGTTACTAGTGAGCGTCAGTCCTCACGTCGGGTAGGTGTGTGTCTTACCTTTGACTGTGTTGCCGCCATAGTGCATGATGAGGAACCCGATGGCTACAGTCTGTAACATGAGGAACAGGGCCTCACCCCAGGCACTGAAGGAGAAAACACCAAATATGTTAACTGGTGTGTGTGTGTGTCTCTCTGCCTGTCCGTCTGTGCATGTGTCTGTCTGTCTGTGCATGTCTATGTCCATGTCCATGTCCATGTCCATGTCCATGTCCATGTCCATGTCCATGTCCATGTCCATGTCCATGTCTGTCTGTCTGTCTGCACAACTCTACCACAGTACCTGAAGGGGAAGCTGTTAGCGATGCTATAGCTCATGGTTCCTGTGATAGCCAGCAGCTCCAGCAGGACAGAATTGAAGCTCAGACCCTCGGCACTCTTAGCCCCCATCAGCTTCAGGATCTGGGGCAGCTTCACTGTAGGAGGGGGGGAGAGAAGGAGAAAGAAGAGAGAGAGAGAGAGAGAGAGAGAGAGAGAGAGAGAGAGAGAGAGAGAGAGAGAGAGAGAGAGAGAGAGAGAGAGATATGGGTTACATTTATTATCTAAATTTGTCCTTAATGACTATTGTGAATATCTCTCCATCTGTATGAGAGAAAGGCAGAGGGTGTTATGCTTTGGACAGGCAAAGATAGGAAGAGAAAGAGAGAGACCGACAGACAAAGAGAGAACGAGAGGGATTGAGAGAGAGAAAAGGACACAGAGAGAGATAATCTTAGTCTTACCCATCATAGACCCCAAGATGATTCCAATGCCCAGACCTTTGCTCAGCACAATCTTCAGACATGGTACTACAGACAGAAACAAACAATCATTAAACTGGTATTAACAGAGAGAACAGAGAGATATGACACTCTCCGATCTATCGTTATTGAGGAACTGAGATGGATTAGGACAGTGGCGCTAACCAATGAGGAACTTCATACAACCAATCATGTGATGCCCTGTGGATCGCCCCACCTCTGAACGCTGTCACAACAAAACTACCCTATAGTCCCTGTTCTGTATTTTTAACTCTTTTAGCGGGTTAGATAGCTCCCTACGTACATTCCGTCCAATATCTTTCTTTATATTCAGTACCTCTCATCGCAAAAGATAAGATACAAGTTACACATTGTGAAATATCGAGCAAAAACGAATGTCTTTGCAAGTTAGGTAGCATTAGCTCATCCATTGAACGTTGAAGACCTGGCTAGCTAAGTTAGCTCTTGAAATTAAACGTCAGCAAACTGCGCAAAAACTTTACTTACCATCCAGAAAGTTAAAATTGAGGAAAAACTCGTCGTAACATGATTCTGGCATGAAATAGGTCAGCAGGAGACCCTTCAGTGGGTCCAACACAGAGGTCTTGGGAAGTTCTTCCATCATAGGGGTAGCCATTATGGAAATATGACGTGCCATAGCAGTGTGCGCATAATAACTGTTCCCCCCACGCTAGACGGAAACATTAACAGAGACTACCGTTCCGGATCTTGCTGTATCACAGTATTGGCTTGCTGCCGCTTATGTTTCAATAATTGACCCTTTATCATGATGGTATCTCAAATTAACAAATAAACAGTTTGTCATAGTTTTCTGTTTATTGTATTCAAATTGTAATATCATTAGAAAAGGTGCAGTGAAACAGGAAAAATGTTTGTTGTAATTCAAGAGAATCTCTCTCAAGAGACAAACAGTGATTTTCCATTTTTCTGACATATTCTGGCAGGTGATGTAAAATGAGTTACAAAAAACATTGCGTAACAAATCCATCTAGATCACATTGCAGCTTTATCTAACACCAGACACCGATGCAGATGGCATCTTCATCCGTGGCACAATCCTGATCTTCGTATCCCCATCCAGACAGCCGAACACAGGAACCACCCTCTCCTTAAACGTATCAGTGAACGTATAGATATGATACCTATTCTCTACATCATAGAAGGAAACCTGGCCCTCCTCGAAGTCCAGGTAGACCCCTACTAGGCGTGGCAGGGCTGAGACAGGTAGCTTGGTCGAGGAGTCATCACAACAGGCCCACAGGGTGTTCTGGGCGCTCCTCCACAGGGTCCAGTAGCCCTTCGCTGGGGTCATGGGGAACCGACCTTTCCGGGGTGCAGTTACAGATGTCACCCCCAGTCTCCAGCTGCCTGTGCTGGATACCTCTACTTCCCAGTAGTGCCTTCCTGTGTCGATGGCCTTGTAGTAGAGGAGAGTCATTCAACACAAGTTTTTCACAATCGATTAGTTGATGGTTGCTAGGGCCGATCAAATTATTTATCAACCCAAAAAATATTACGAATAAATCAGAGTTTTCTCTACAAAATAATGTATGATGTACGTGTGAATACTACACGAGAAAAACCACACATACACTACCGTTCGAAAGTTTGGGGTCACTTAGAAATGTCCTTGTTTTACATGAAAACATACGTGAAATGAGTTTGAATAGGAAATATAGCAAAATGCATAGGAAATGTAGTTATTGACATGGTTAGAAATAATGATTTTTAATATAAATAATAATTGTGTCCTTCAAACTTTACTTTCGTCAAAGAATCCTCAATTTGCAGCAATTACAGCCTTGCAGACCTTTGGCATTCTAGTTGTCAATTTGTTGAGGTAATCTGAAGAGATTTCACCCCATGCTTCCTTAAGCACCTCCCACAAGTTGGATTGGCTTGATGGGAACTTCTTACGTAGCATTCTTACTCCCACAACAGCTCAATAGGGTTGAGATCCGGTGAGTTAATGAAGCTGCCAGTTGAGGACCTGTGAGGTGTCTGTTTCTCAAACTAGACACTCTAATGTATTTGTCCTCTTGCTCAGTTGTGCACCGGGGCCTCCCACTCCTCTTTCTATTCTGGTTAGAGCCAGTTTGCGCTGTTCTGTGAAGGGAGTAGTACACAGCGTTGTACGAGATCTTCAGTTTCTTGGCAATTTCTCACATGGAATAGCCTTCATTTCTCAGAACAAGAATAGACTGACGAGTTTCAGAAGAAAGTTATTTGTTTCTGGCCATTTTGATTCTGTAATTGAACCCACAATTGCTGATGCTCCAGATACTCAACTAGTCTTTAAGAAGGCCAGTTTTATTGCTTCTTTAATCAGCACAACAGTTTTCAGCTGTGCTAACATAATTGCAAAAGGGTTTTCTAATGATCAATTAGCCTTTTAAAATGATAAACTTAGATTAGCAAACACAACGTGCCAGTGGAACACAGGAATTGATGGTTGCTGATAATTGGCCTCCATACGCCTATGTAGATATTCCATTAAAAATCAGCCGTTTCCAGCTACAATAGCCATTTACAACATTAACAAATGTCTACACTGTATTTCTGATCAATTTGATGTTATTTTAATGGAGAAAAAAATTGCTTTTCTTTCGAAAACAATAACATTTCCAAGTGACCCCAAACTTTTGAACGGTAGTGTATATAAAATCAAAACAGAATCTTCTTTACTTAAACTCATATCTCTGTCCAGCGATGGAAAATATCACTTAACTTTGTTCTTTTCGATTTCTAATTCCCTAATTCAATTGATTAATCAAACTCATCCCCCTACCTGGCATCCCAGAACGCAGGACCAGATGTCAAAGTGGAGGGGATAGTTTATGGTGGTGCCCCTCTGGGGGCCCTCCCACACCTCAAGGTTGTCATCTGAGAAGGCCAGCCAGGGGTGGCTGGTGAGGGGTTCCAGACGCACTTGGGCTGCGGAGGTGGAGGTAGAGGGAGAGAGAAGTGGAGGTGGTGGTGGAGAGAGATGGAGAGAGGTGGAGGGAGAGATGGAGAGAGGGATGGAGAGAGGTGGAGAGAGAGGTGAGAGGGATGAGAGAGGGATGAGAGAGGGATGGAGAGAGGTGGAGAGAGGGATGGAGAGAGGTGAGAAAGAGGTGGAGAGAGAGGTGGAGAGAGGTGGAGAGAGGTGGAGAGAGAGGTGGAGAGAGAGGTGGAGAGAGTGAGGCATGAGATGTTTTTTTCTTCTCAAAATCATTACTCAATGTTTAATTAATTAAGTGATTCTTGATTGAAAAATGAAAATCAACAGTAGCTGCACTTGCATGCACTATGTGTCAGCATGATTTCAATGTAA
>JAGTTL010000899.1:7500-23000 GCA_036851935.1 Coregonus suidteri
AACTCCAGCAATGGCAGAATGCCAGCTAGCCTAGACTCCTTGACCCCACGCGGACACAACAGACGCTTCAGGTCCTCATCTGACAGCCCACACACCTGGGAACACATTTGGGACGCACTCTCACATACAGTGGACACACTTTATAAACAGTAGCACATTCTCTCTCTCTCACACACACACACACACACACCTCTGAGACATTCTTCAGTTCTGTTGCCCATTCCAATATTCTCTGATTCTCTTTCTCCAAACTTCTGTCTTTCCACCCTCCGTGTTTCCCTCCGTCTTTCCCTCCTCCGCCTGGATCCCTCTTTCCTCTCGTCATCTGTACCTCTGTTGTTGGTGTGGATGTCTTCTGGAGCTGAGAGAACAAAGGAACAGTTGTATCACTTATATAAGAAGGTGATTTTATAGTAAATGACCCTGAGAATGCAGCCAAAACTACTGATCATCTGTGAGGTCAGGAAATGTAATTTAAAGTAATGACAACCAAACAAACCAAATCTATCACAGAAATTGATCACAGAAATAAATTCGGAAAGTATTCAGATCCCTTTACTTTTACAGCCTTATTCTAAAATTAACTACATTGTTTTTTCCCCTCATCAATCTACACACAATACCCCATAATGACAAAGCAAAAACAGGTTTAGAGATTTTTGCAAATTACAATTGAAAAAAAATACAGAAATAGCATATTTATGGGGTATAGCGTCTAGATTGATGAGAAAAAATAAATGATTTAATAAATGTTACAATAAGGCTGTAACGTAAACAAAATGTGGAAAAAGGAAATAATACTTTACAAAAAAAAAAAAGGCTGAATACTTTCCGAATGCACTGTATGTATATAAATTGTCACACCCTGATCTGTTTCACCTGTCTTGTGCTTGTCTCCACCCCCCCATTTGTTCCCATTTGTTCCCATTATTCCCTGTGTATTTATACCAGTGTTTTCTGTTAGTTTTTTGCCAGTTCGTCTTGCTGCAGTATTCCCAAGTCTCTGTTTTCTAGCCCGGTTCCGACCCTTTTCTGCCTGCCCTGACACTGAGCCCGCCTGCCTGACCATTCAGCCTGCCCTGACCTCGAGCCTGCTTGCCGCCCTCTACCTTTCGGACTCTGACCTGGTTAATGAACTTCTGCCTGTCCTCGACCTGCCTCTTAGATACCTGTGTCTGCATCTGGGTCTCTCCCTGTGTCGTTATATAAATATTGTCCTATGGAAGTGACTCCATTGTTTTAGGAGACAATAATACCATGACATCACTTAAACTTCTCCTTCTCTCTGTTTTCCTGTCTCTTTTTTTTATATCTCCCTTCTCTCTCACACTGTATGATACTGCTTCTATTGTGTTTTGTTAGCCTGTTCACCGTGTTACCTGCTCGAGCTCCTTGGCCCACAGTAGAATGAGACTCCGGCTGCTCTCCAGGCTAGGTGATGCTGTGGAACCTTCTCCTCCCGTCACCCCTCTTCTCCTGGCAAGCTGCAAGCAAGGAAGTGATGTCATATTCAAGGAAATGATGTCATATTCAAGGACGTGATGTCATATTCAAGGAAGTGATGCAGACGTGAGGTCACATATTGATCATTGTATTGACATTTTCGGTTTGACAAACTGTGTGAGTGAATGTGAACTTTTCCATAAAAAATCCCTGTGTTGATGTCAATTTGAGATTTATGTGAAAGTTTGAGTTACGTGTACAGATGTAAGATCTTAATTTGATCACCCTGTTACAGGAGAACTTTCCTGCAATGCAGGACATTTTAAACTGGTACTGTATTTGAGGTTTAAAAAGGCATCTGAAGTTTGTAATTTCCACTTTGAAATTTCAGACTTGATTTTCCCTTACGAAAAATTTATCAACCCCTATAAAAAATGTCCATTAATTATAATCTACATAATAATTCACATTTCCTGTTGCTGCAGGATTATTATCAACCTGCTGTAGCAAACTGGCTCAAATTAAGATCCTACATCTGTACAGATCTGTCACGATCGTCAGGAACAGAGGACCAATGCGCAGCGTTATTTGCGAACATATTTATTCAATAAAGATCACACGAACAAAAACAACAAAACGATAACGTGACGTCCTTGGATCAAACACAACCTACACGGAACAAGATCCCACAAACACTGTGGGAAAAAACTGGCTGCTTAAAGTATGGTTCTCAATCAGAGACAACAAGCAACAGCTGATACACGTTGCCTCTGATTGAGAACCACACTGGCCAACATAGAAATACAACTGACTAGAACAGAAAACACATGCAAACTCACACCCTGGCTCAACATACTAGAGTCAGGAACGGGCCGAACCCGGCTGCGGGGAGCAGGAACGGGCCGGAACGGGCTGACGAAAGCGCACCCACTGACTTGGTGCGGGGAGCAGGAACGGGCCGGACCGGGCTGAACGAAGCGCACCACTGACTTGGTGCGGGGAGCAGGAGCGGGCCGGGCCCGGGCTGGCGACGCGCACCATAGGCTTGGTGCGGGGAGCAGGAACAGGCCGGGCCGGGCTGGCGACGCGCACCATAGGCTCGTGGCGGGGAGCAGGAACAGGCCGGGCCGGGCTGACGACACGCACCACAGGCTCGTTGCGAGGAACAGGAACAGGCCGGACCGTACTGGGGACACACACCGCTGGCCCTACGCAGGGATCAGGAACGGGCCGGAACCGGACTGGTAACACACCCCCAGTACCTCTCGCCGTGCCTCTACACTTTCCCTCTCCTCTGTGACCAGTGGGCCCCCTTAACCTGGCGGCCTCCTCTGCAAACCCGCTGGACCGCTCCATTGCGGGCTCCTGTGCGAGAGGTACTGGGGGTGTGTTACCAGTCCGGTCCGCCCGTTTCCTGATCCCTGCGTAGGGCAGTGGTGTGTGTGTCCCCAGTACGGTCCGGCCTGTTCCTGTTCCTCGCATCGAGCCTGTGGTACGTGTCGTCAGCCCGGCCCGGCCTGTTCCTGCTCCCCGCACCAAGCCTATGGTGCGCGTCGCCAGCCCGGCCCGGCCTGTTCCTGCTCCCCGCACCAAGCCTATGGTGCGCGTCGCCAGCCCGGCCCGGCCCGCTCCTGCTCCCCGCACCAATTCAGTGGTGCGCTTCGTCAGCCCGGTCCGGCCCGTTCCTGCTCCCCGCACCAAGTCAGTGGTGCGCTTCGTCAGTCCGGTCCGGCCCGTTCCTGCTCCCCGCCACCAAGCCTATGGTGCGCGCTTCGTCCGCCCGGTGTCCGGCCTGTTCCTGCTCCCCGCACCAAGCCTATGGTGCGCTTCGTCAGCCCGGTCCGGCCCTGTTCCTGCTCCCCGCACCAAGCCTATGGTGCGCGTCGCCAACCCGGCTGACCTGTTCCTGCTCCCCGCACCAAGCCAATGGTGCGCGTCGCCAGCCCGGCCCGGTCCATTCCTGCTCTCTGCACCAAGTCAGTGGTGCGCTTCGTCAGCCCGGTCCGGCCCGCTCCTGCTCCCCGCACCAAGCCTATGGTGCACGTCGCCAGCCCGGCTCGGCCTGTTCCTGCTCCCCACACCAAGCCAGTGGTGTGCGTCGTCAGTCCAGCACAGCCCGTGCCTGTTCCACCGGTGCCTGGTCCGGTACCGGTCAGCTGCTCCACGCCGGAGCTAGAGCAATCCGCTCCACCAGTGTTCAGTCCAGCTCCGGCCAGCAGGGCCAGACCAGACCAGGGGTACTTTGGGGGGTTAGAGAGGGAGTGGGGATCATGCCCGGAGCCGGATCCGCCGCCAAGGCGGAGTGCCCACCCGGTCCCTCCCTGTGGTGTTTGGTTGGCGCGGTCGGAGTTCGCGCCTTTGGGGGGGGGGGTACTGTCACGCCCTGGCTCTGGGGACTCTAGTATGTTGAGCCAGGGTGTGAGTTTCATGTGTTTTCCATTCTAGTTTAAGTATTTCTATGTTGGCCAGAGTGGTTCTCAATCAGAGGCAACGAGTGTCAGCTGTTGCTGGTTTGTCTCTGATTGGGAACCACATTTAGACAGGCTGTTTTCCCACAGTGGTTGTGGGATCTTGTTCCAAGTAGGTTGTGTTTGATCTAAGGACGTCACGTTATCGCTTTTTGTTGTTTTTGTTAGTGTTATCATTCAATAAATAAGTATGTTTGCATTCAACGCTGCGCTTTTGGTCCTCTGTTCCGACGATCGTGACAAGATCGAGATTGTCGTACAGTGCCTTGCAAAAGTATTCATCCCCCTTGGCGTTTTTCCTATTTTGTTGCATTACAGCCTGGCATTTAAATGGATTTTTATTTTTATTTCATGTAATGCACATACACATAATTGTCGAAATTGGTGAAGTGAAATGAAAAAAATTACTTGTTTCAAAAAATTCTAAAAAATAAATAACAGAAAGGTGGTGCGTGCATATGTATTCACACCCTTTGCTATAAAGCCCCTAAATAAGATCTGGTGCAACCAATTACCTTCAGAAGTCACATAATTAGTTAAATAAAGTCCAACTGTGTGCAATCTAAGTGTCACACCATGATCTGTCACATGATCTCAGCATATATACACCTGTTCTGAAAGGCCCCAGAGTCTGCAACACCACTAAGCAAGGGGCACCACCAAGCAAGCGGCACCATGAATACCAAGGAGCTCTTCAAACAGGTCAGGGACAAACTTGTGGAGAAGTACAGATCAGGTTTGGGTTATAAAAAGATATTAGAAACTTTGAACATCCCACGGAGCACCATTAAAAACATTATAAAAAAATTGAAAGAATATGGCACCACAACAAACCTGCCAAGAGAGGGCCGCCCACCAAAACTCACGGACCAGGCAAGGAGGGCATTAATCAGAGAGCCAACAAAGCGACCAAAGATAACCCTGAAGGAGCTATAAAGCTCCGCAGCGGAGATTGAAGTATCTGTCCATAGGACCACTTTAAGCCGTACACTCCACAGAGCAGGGCTTTACGGAAGAGTGGCCATAAAAAAGCCATTGCTTTAAAGACAAAAATAAGCAATCACGTTTGGTGTTCACCAAAAGGCATGTGGGAGGCTCCCCAAGCATATGGAAGAAGGTACTCTGGTCAGATGAGACAAATTTAGCTTTTTGGCCATCAAGGAAAACGCTATGTCTGGTGCAAACCCAACACCTCTCATCACCACGAGAACGCCATCCCCACAGTGAAGCATGGTGGTGGCAGCATCATGCTGTGGGGATGGTTTTCATCGGCAGGGACTGGGAAATTGGTCAGAATTGAAGGAATGATGGATGGCGTTAAATACAGGGAAATTCTTGAGGGAAACCTGTTTCAGTCTTCCAGAGATTTGAGACTGGGACGGAGGGTTCACCGTCCAGCAGACACTTGAGTGGGTTGAAGGGGAAACAATTAAATGTCTTGGAATTGCCTAGTCAGAGCCCAGACCTCAATCCAATTGAGAATCTGTGGTATGACTTAAAGATTGCTGTACACCAGTGGAACCCATCCAACTTGAAGGAGCTGGAGCAGTTTTGCCTTGAAGAATGGGCAAAAATCCCAGTGGCTAGATGTGCCAAAGCTTATAGAGACATACTCCAAGAGACTTGCAGCTGTAATTGCTGCAAATGGTGGCTCCAAAAAGTATTGACTTTGGGGGGGTGAATAGTTATGGACGCTCAAGTTCTGTTTTTTTATATTATTTTCTTGTTTAATTCACAATAAAAAATATTTTGCATCTTCAAAACCCCCCCCAAAATCCATTTTAATTCCAGGTTGAAAGGCAACGAAATAGGAAAAAATGCCAAGGAGGGTGAATACTTTCGCTTGCCGCTGTAGTGTATCATAATAGTGTATCAAGCCACTGTACTTTACTGATGTCCTTCACGTCCTCGGCTAGCTCTGTGATGAGCTGTAGACACTCCTGGAACGTGTGCATCTGTGCTAGGCCAGGCTTGTGAACAAAAAACACACAAAACCCAGGTAGGTTAATATAACACACACAACCAGGTAGGTTAATATAACACACCACACCCAGGGTAGGTTAATATAACCTACACCACCCCAGGTAGGTTAATATAACACACAACCCAGGTAGGTTAATATAACACACAACCCAGGTAGGTTAATATAACACACCACCCAGGTAGGTTGAATATAACACACCACCCCAGGTAGGTTAATATAACACACCACCCAGGTAGGTTAATATAACACACACAACCCAGGTAGGTTAATATAACACACAACCCAGGTAGGTTAATATAACACACACCACCCCAGGTAGGTTAATATAACACACCACCCCAGGTAACACACACCCAGGTAGGTTAATAAAACAACACACAACCCAGGTAGGTTAATATATACACACCACCCCAGGTAGGTAATATAACACACCACCCCAGGTAGGTTAATATAACACACCACCCAGGTAGGTTAATATAATACACCACCCAGGCTAGGTAGTTGTAGGGTAATATAACACCACACCACCCAGGTAAGTTAATATAACACACCAACCAGGTAGAGTAAAATAACACCAAAAAACCCAGGTAGGTTAATATAATACACACCACCCGGGTAGGGTAATATAAACACACTACCCCAGGTAGGTTAATATAACACACCACCCCAGGCAGGTTAATATAACACACACACAACCCAGGTAGGGTTATAATATAACACACCACCCAGGTAGGTTGATATAACACACACCACCCCAGGTAGGTTAATATAACACACTACCCAGGCTGTTTGTAGGTTAATATAACACACTACCCAGGCAGGTTAATATAACACACACAACTACCCAAGTAGGTTAATATAACACACCAACCAACCCAGGCAGGTTAATATAAACACACACAACTACCCAAGTAGGTTAATATAACACACAACCCAGGTTGTAGGTTAATATAACACACCACCCAGGTAGGTTAATATAACACACACAACCCAGACTAGATAGCATGTTAGGTTATATACACACACCACAAACCAGGTAGATACAGCATTGTTGTAGGTAGTATAACCACACACAACTACAGGCTAGGTACAGCATGTTGTAATATATACACACCACCAAACTAGGATACAGCCATGTTAGGGTAGTATAACACACCAAACAACTAGATACCATGTTGTAGGTAGTAATATAACACACAACCCAGCTAGATACAAGTTAAGGGTATAAACCACACCACAAACCAGGCTAGGTTAATGTTATAACACACCCACCACCCACCGGTTAACTATAATACACAACCCAGGTAGGTACCAAACAACCAAACTACACTAGAACCCAGTTTGTAGGTTAGTATATATAACACCACAAACCCATACAGCATGTTGTAGGTTAATATAAAATACACCACCCAGGTAGGTGTAATATAACACACACCACAAACTACAGGCAGGTACAGCATGTTGTTAAGGTATATACACACCACCCAAACTAGGTTAAGATAACACACAACCCAGGGGTATACCACACCAAACAACCAAACTACAGGCTAGAACAGCAGTTTGTAGGTATAATATAAACCAAACACAGACACCCAGGTAGGTTAGTATATAACAACCAAACTACAGGCTAGATACCCAGGTAGGTTAATATAACACACCACCCTACAGGCTAGGTAGGTTTAATATAACAAACACAACATACCAGGTAGGTTAATATAAACACCACCACTACAACCCAGGGTAGGTATACCATATAACACACAGGCTAGAACCCATGTTGTAGGGTAGTACTACCACACACCAAACCCAGGTACAGCATGTTTTAATATAAAACACTCCAACCCAGGTAGGTTAATATAACACACCACCCAGTTCGCTAGATACAGCATAATATAACACACCAAACCCATGTAGGTTATATACACCACACACCAACTACAGGGTAGCCGTATACCATGGTAACACACACAACCCACATAACCAGGATTTAGTGCAGGTTAGTTAAGGTGCCTTAACACACCACACCACCCCAGGTAAGTTAATATAACACACCACCCAGGTAGTTTAACATAACACACCAAAACCCAGGCTAGTACAGTTTAATATACCACACACCAACTACAGGCTAGATAGCATGTTGTAGGGTAGTATACACACACAACTGAAAACCAGACTAGATACAGGTTGTAATATAACACACCAACCCTAGGTAGGTGTTGTAGGGTAATATAACACACAACCCCAGGTACAGTTAATATACAGCACCACCCAGGGTAGTAACCCACCCACCAACACAGGCTAGATACCCATGTTGTAGGGTAGTATACCAACCACAACAACCAAACACACAGACTAGATACAGGTAGGTTAGTATACCACCACAACAACCAAACTACAGGCTAGGATACAGCATTTTGTAGGGTATATACCACCACACAAAACCAAACATACAGACTAGATACAGCATGTTGTAGGGTAGTATACCACCACACCAACCAAATATACAGGCTAGACACAGTGTAGGGTAGTATACACCACCCAACCAAACTAACCATAGATACAGCATGTTGTAGGGTAGTATACCACACCACAAACTACAGACTAGATTACAGCATGTTGTAGGGTAGTAACACCACCACTACCAACTAGATACAGCATGTTAGGGTAGTATACCACACAAACCCACTACAGGCTAGATAACAGCATGTTGTAGGGTAGTATACCACAACACAACCAAACTACAGGCTAGGTACAGCATGTTGTAGGGTAGTATACCACACACCAAACCAAACAGGTAGGATACAGCATGTTGTAGGGTAGTATACCACACACAACCAAACTACAGACTAGATACAGCATGTTGTAGGGTAGTATAATACACCACCCACAAGGTTTAAACTACACACAACTAAATACAGCATGTTGTAGGGTAGTATAACCACACCAACCAAACTACAGACTAGATACAGCATGTTGTAGGGTAGTATACCACCACAACAACCAAACTACAGGACTAGATACAGCATGTTGTAGGGTAGTATAAACCACCACACAACCAAACTACAGGCTAGATACAGCATGTTGTAGGGTAGTATACCACAGGTTAAGTATAAACAAACACCAACTAGATACAGCATGTTGTAGGGTAGTATACCACCACAACAACCAAACTACAGGCTAGTACAGCATGTTGTAGGGTAGTATACCACACCAACCAAACTACAGGCTAGATACAGCATGTGTAGGGTAGTATACCACCATACACCAAACTACAGACTAGATACAGCATGTTGTAGGGTAGTATACCACCACACCAACCAAACTACAGGCTAGATACAGCATGTTGTAGGGTAGTATACCACCACAAACACCAAACTACCTAGATACAGCATGTTGTAGGGTAGTATACCACAACAACCAAACTACAGGCTAGATACAGCATGTTGTAGGGTAGTATACCACCACACAACCAAACTACCTAGGTAGCATGTTAGGGTAGTATACCACCCCAACCAACCAAACTACACTAGATACAGCATGTTGTAGGGTAGTATACCACAACAACCAAACTACAGGCTAGATACAGCATGTTGTAGGTAGTATAATATAACACACCAACCAAACAGCTAGTAGTTGTAGGGTAGTATACCACACAACAACAACTACAGGCTAGATACAGCATGTTGTAGGGTAGTATACCACCACAACAACCAAACTACAGGCTAGATACAGCATGTTGTAGGGTAGTATACCACCACACCAACCAAACTACAGGCTAGATATGTTGTATAGGGTAGTATATCACACACAAACTAGATACAGCATGTTGTAGGGTAGTATATATAACCACACCAACCAAACTACAGACTAGATACAGCATGTTGTAGGGTAGTATACCACACCCAAACTACCAGATACAGCATGTTGTAGGGTAGTATACCACCACAACAACCAAACTACAGGCTAGATACAGCATGTTGTAGGGTAGTACCACACCAACCAAACTACAACTAGATACAGCATGTAGGTTAGTAGTATACCAACACAACCAAACTACAGGCTTAGGTATGGTAGGGTAGTATACCACCACACAACCAAACTACAGGCTAGATACAGCATGTTGTAGGGTAGTATACCACACACAACCAAACTACAGACTAGATACAGCATGTTGTAGGGTAGTATACCACCACACCAACAACCAACTACAGGCTAGATACAGCAGTTGTAGGGTAGTATACCACCACAACCAACCAACTACAGACTAGATACAGCATGTTGTAGGGTAGTATACCACCACAAACAACCAAAACTACAGGCTAGATACAGCATGTTGTAGGGTAGTATACCACCACACAACCAAACAGGCTAGTACAGTTGTAGGGTATATACCACAACAAGATACAGCATGTTGTAGGTTAGTATACCACACCACACCAAAACTACAGGCTAGATACAGCATGTTGTAGGGTAGTATACCACTACCACCACACCAACCAACTACAGGACTAGATACAGCATGTTGTAGGGGTAGTATACCACCACAACCAACCAAACTACAGGCTAGATACAGCATGTTGTAGGGTAGTATACCACCACAACCAACCCAAACTACAGACTAGATACAGCATGTTGTAGGGTAGTATATACCACCACAACAACCAAACTACAGGCTAGATACAGCATGTTGTAGGGTAGTATACCACCACACCAACCAAACTACTAGATACAGCTAGATACAAAGCATGTTGTATGGGTAGTAGTATACCCACACCAACCAAACTACAGGCTAGATACAGCATGTTGTAGGGTAGTATACCACCACACCAACCAAACTACAGGCTAGATACAGCATGTTGTAGGGTAGTATACCACCACACCAACCAAACTACAGACTAGATACAGCATGTTGTAGGGTAGTATACCACCACAACAACCAAACTACAGCTAGATACAGCATGTTGTAGGGTAGTATACCACACCAACCAAATACCACCACACACACAACCAAACTACAGGCTAGATACAGCATGTTGTAGGGTAGTATACCACCACAACCACAACAACCAAACTACACCAAACTACAGCTAGATACAGCATGTTGTAGGGTAGTATACCACCACAACAACCAAACTACAGGCTAGATACAGCATGTTGTAGGGTAGTATACCACCACACCAACCAAACTACAGGCTAGATACAGCATGTTGTAGGGTAGTATACCACCACAACCAACCAAACTACAGGCTGATACAGCATGTTGTAGGGTAGTATACCACCACAACAACCAAACTACAGGCTAGATACAGCATGTTGTAGGGTAGTATACCACCACAACAACAAAACTACAGGCTAGATACAGCATGTTGTAGGGTAGTATACCACCACCAACCAAACTACAGGCTAGATACAGCATGTTGTAGGGTAGTATACCACCACACCAAAACCAAACTACAGGCTAGATACAGCATGTTGTAGGGTAGTATACCACCACACCAACCAAACTACAGACTAGATACAGCATGTTGTAGGGTAGTATACTAGATACAGCATGTTGTAGGGTAGTATACCACAACCAAACTACAGGCTAGATACAGCATGTTGTAGGGTAGTATACCATACCACCAACTACAACCAAACTACAGGCTAGATACAGCATGTTGTAGGGTAGTATACCACCACACCAACCAAACTACAGACTAGATACAGCATGTTGTAGGGTAGTATATACCACACCAACCAAACTACAGGCTAGATACAGCATGTTGTAGGGTAGGTATACCACACACCAACCAAACTACAGGCTAGATACAGCATGTTGTAGGGTAGTATACCACCACAACAACCAAACTACAGACTAGATACAGCATGTTGTAGGGTAGTATACCACACACAACAACCAAACTACAGGCTAGATACAGCATGTTGTAGGGTAGTATACCACACCACACAACCAAACTACAGGCTAGATACAGCATGTTGTAGGTAGTATACCACCACACCAACCAAACTACAGGCTAGATACAGCATGTTGTAGGGTAGTATACCACACAACAACCAAACTACAGGCTAGATACAGCATGTTGTAGGGTAGTATACCACCACAACAACCAAACTACAGGCTAGATACAGCATGTTGTAGGGTAGTATACCACACCACAAACTACACCAAACTACAGGCTAGATACAGCATGTTGTAGGGTAGTATACACCAGCATGTTGTAGGGTAGTAACCACCACAAACTACAGGCTAGATACAGCATGTTGTAGGGTAGTATACCACCACAACAACCAAACTACAGGCTAGATACAGCATGTTGTAGGGTAGTATACCACACCAACCAAACTACAGGCTAGATACAGCATGTTGTAGGGTAGTATACCACCACACCAAACACACCAACCATGTTGTAAGTATACACCAGACTAGATACAGGCTAGCATGTTGTAGGGTAGTATACCACCACAACAACCAAACTACAGGCTAGATACAGCATGTTGTAGGGTAGTTATATACCACACCAACCAAACTACAGGCTAGATACAGCATGTTGTAGCATGGGTAGGGTAGTATACCACCACAACAACCAAACTACAGGCTAGATACAGCATGTTGTAGGGTAGTATACCACCACACCAACCAAACTACAGACTAGATACAGCATGTTGTAGGGTAGTATACCACCACAACAACCAAACTACAGGCTAGATACAGCATGTTGTAGGGTAGTATACCACACCAACCAAACTACAGACTAGATACAGCATGTTGTAGGGTAGTATACCACCACACCAACCAAACTACAGGCTAGATACAGCATGTTGTAGGGTAGTATACCACCACACCAACCAAACTACAGACTAGATACAGCATGTTGTAGGGTAGTATACCACCACAACAACCAAACTACAGGCTAGATACAGCATGTTGTAGGGTAGTATACCACCACACCAACCAAACTACAGGCTAGATACAGCATGTTGTAGGGTAGTATACCACCACACCAACCAAACTACAGGCTAGATACAGCATGTTGTAGGGTAGTATACCACCACAACAACCAAACTACAGGCTAGTATACCACACCAACCAAACTGACTAGATACAGCATGTTGTAGGGTAGTATACCACCACAACCAACCAAACTACAGGCTAGATACAGCATGTTGTAGGGTAGTATACCACCACACCAACCAAACTACAGGCTAGATACAGCATGTTGTAGGGTAGTATACCACCACAACAACCAAACTACAGGCTAGATACAGCATGTTGTAGGGTAGTATACCACACCACACCAACAAACTACAGGCTAGATACAGCATGTTGTAGGGTAGTACCAACCAAACTACCTAGATACAGCATGTTGTAGGGTAGTATACCACCACACCAACAACCAAACTACAGGCTAGATACAGCATGTTGTAGGGTAGTATACCACACCACACCAAACTACAATACAGCATGTTGTAGGGTAGTATACCACCACACCAACCAAACTACAGGCTAGATACAGCATGTTGTAGGGTGGTATACCACCACAACAACCAAACTACAGGCTAGATACAGCATGTTGTAGGGTAGTATACCACCACACAACCAAACTACAGGCTAGATACAGCATGTTGTAGGGTAGTATACCACCACACCAACCAAACTACAGGCTAGATACAGCATGTTGTAGGGTAGTATACCACCACACCAACCAAACTACAGACTAGATACAGCATGTTGTAGGGTAGTATACCACACCAACCAAACTACAGGCTAGATACAGCATGTTGTAGGGTAGTATACCACCACAACCAACCAAACTACAGGCTAGATACAGCATGTTGTAGGGTAGTATACCACCACACCAACCAAACTACAGGCTAGATACAGCATGTTGTAGGGTAGTATACCACCACAACAACCAACCAAACTACAGACTAGATACAGCATGTTGTAGGTAGTATACCACCACACCAACCAAACTACAGGCTAGATACAGCATGTTGTAGGGTAGTATACCACCACCAACCAAACTACAGACTAGATACAGCATGTTGTAGGGGTAGTATACCACCACAACAACCAAACTACAGGCTAGATACAGCATGTTGTAGGGTAGTATACCACCATACCACCACAACAACCAAACTACACCACAACCAAACTAGGCTACAGCATGTTGTAGGGTAGTATACCACCACAACAACCAAACTACAGGCTAGATACAGCATGTTGTAGGGTAGTATACCACCACAACAACAAACTACAGACTAGATACAGCATGTTGTAGGGTAGTATACCACCACAACAACCAAACTACAGGACTAGATACAGCATGTTGTAGGGTAGTATACCACCACACCAACCAAACTACAGGCTAGATACAGCATGTTGTAGGGTAGTATACCACCACACCAACCAAACTACAGGCTAGATACAGCATGTTGTAGGGTAGTATACCACCACAACAACCAAACTACAGGCTAGATACAGCATGTTGTAGGGTAGTATACCACACCAACCAAACTACAGGCTAGATACAGCATGTTGTAGGGTAGTATATACCACACACCAACAACCAAACTACAGGCTAGATACAGCAGCATGTTGTAGGGTAGTATACACCACACAACAACCAAACTACAGACTAGATACAGCATGTTGTAGGGTAGTATACCACACCAACCAAACTACAGGCTAGATACAGCATGTTGTAGGGTAGTATACCACCACACCAACCAAACTACAGGCTAGATACAGCATGTTGTAGGGTAGTATATACCACACCAACCAAACTACAGGCTAGATACAGCATGTTGTAGGGTAGTATACCACACAACAACCAAACTACAGGCTAGATACAGCATGTTTGTAGGGTAGTATACCACCACACCAACCAAACTACAGACTAGATACACAGCATGTTGTAGATACAGCATGTTGTAGGGTATACCACCACACCAACCAAACTACAGACTAGATACAGCATGTTGTAGGGTAGTATACCACCACAACCAACCAAACTACAGGCTAGATACAGCATGTTGTAGGGTAGTATACCACACCAACCAAACTACAGGCTAGATACAGCATGTTGTAGGGTAGTATACCACACCAACCAAACTACAGGCTAGATACAGCATGTTGTAGGGTAGTATACCACCACAACAACCAAACTACAAACTACAGGCTAGATACAGCATGTTGTAGGGTAGTATATACCACCACAAACCAAACTACAGGCTATACAGCATGTTGTAGGGTAGTATACCACCACACCAACCAAACTACCACCACCACCAACCAAACTACAGGCTAGATACAGCATGTTGTAGGGTAGTATACCACCACAACAACCAAACTACAGACTAGATACAGCATGTTGTAGGGTAGTATACCACCACAACAACCAAACTACAGGCTAGATACAGCATGTTGTAGGGTAGTATACCACACCAACCAAACTACAGGCTAGATACAGCATGTTGTAGGGTAGTATACCACCACACAACCAAACCAAACTACAGCATGACTAGGGTAGTATACCACACCAACCAAATACAGCATGCATGTTGTAGGGTAGTATACCACCACACAACCAAACTACAGA
>JAGTTL010000900.1:0-23000 GCA_036851935.1 Coregonus suidteri
TCCACTTTCCTCTTCCACTTTGCGGTAAGGCTGCAATTATTTGGTTGTAATTTTGGGTAGAGCAGACATTTTCCATATGTTTTTGTTAGCTGCATGTGCGACATAACTCCACCAGTCCTACCGATTATATCATTTACGAAGATTATACCTTTTTTAAACATTCTGTCAAAAAATAAAGGCTTTTTGTCAATTAGTATATTTGAATTTAACCACAATATTTGTTTGCATTATTTGTTCTGTCGTTTCTGGAGGATTAAATTGAAATTGCAACCAACTTTCTATGGCTTGTTTAGAAATAGTGATATTTGGGAGATTATTTCCTTTTCAAATAACTGCAAATGAGTGTTGTAATCTGAAAATAAAAGGGAAAAAGGCCTTTCTTGAACATTGGGTGAGACAATCTTACTAATTTGCTTGAGAACCAGTTCTGATTTAAGTATAACTTTTGTATGACTGAAGCTTTTAGTGATAGGTCTAATGCTTTAATATTTAATAATTTCTGTCCTCCGAATTCATATTCATTATATAAATATGCCTTTTAATTTTGTCTGGCTTGCCGTTCCAAATACAATTTTATATATTTTTCTCATATAATTAAAAAAACTGTTCGCTAGGCGTAGGGCAAGACCATAAGCAAATAGGTAAACTGGGATAATACTAAAGAGTTAATCAGGGTGATTTTTCCACAAATTGACAGGTATTTCCTTTCCATGGTAGTAAGATCTTATCTATTTTTGCTAACTTTCTATTAAAATGTATTGAAGTGAGATCATTTATTTCCTTTGGGATATGTATTCCGAGTATATCCACATCACCATCAGACCATTTTATTGGTAAACTATATGGTAATGTAAAAATTGTATTTTTTAGTGATCCAATACGTAATATAGAAATTTGTCATAATTTGGTTGTAATCCAGAGAGGTTAGAAAATGTATCTAGATCCTCTATGAGGCTGTGAGGGATCTAGTTGTGGATTTAAAAGAAAACATGAATCATCAGCGTACAATGACACCTTTGTTTTTAAGCCCTGGATTTCTAATCCTCTGATATTATTATTGGATTGATTTTAATAGCTAACATCTGGCCACAATAAATAGATATGCCGATAGTGGACAACCTTGTTACACTTCTCTTGAGACTTTAAAACTTTCTGAGAAATAGCCATTATTTACTATTTTACACCTAGGGTTACTATACATGATTTTGACACATTTTATAAGAGATTCTCCAAAATTGAAATGCTCCAGGCATTTATACAGTGGGGGAAAAAGTATTTAGTCAGCCACAATTGTGCAAGTTCTCCACTTAAAAAAGATGAGAGAGGCCTGTAATTTTCATCATAGGTACACGTCAACTATGACAGACAAAATGAGAAAAAAAAATCCAGAAAATCACATTGTAGGATTTTTAATGAATTTATTTGCACATTATGGTGGAAAATAAGTATTTGGTCACCTACAAACAAGCAAGATTTTCTGGCTCTCACAGACCTGTAACTTCTTTTTAAGAGGCTCCTCTGTCCTCCACTCGTCTACCTGTATTAATGGCACCTGTTTGAACTGTTATCAGTATAAAAGACACCTGTCCACAACCTCAAACAGTCATACTCCAAACTCACTATGGCCAAGACCAAAGAGCTGTCAAAGGACACCAGAAACAAAATTGTAGACATGCACCAGGCTGGGAAGTACTGAATCTGCAATAGGTAAGCAGCTTGGTTTGAAGAAAATCAACTGTGGGAGCAATTATTAGGAAATGGAAGACATACAAGACCACTGATAATCTCCCTCGATCTGGGGCTCCACGCAAGATCTCTCCCCCATGGGGTCAAAATGATCACAAGAACCGGTGAGCAAAAATCCCAGAACCACCACGGGGGGACCTAGTGAAATGACCTGCAGAGAGCTTGGACCAAAGTAACAAAGCTACCATCAGTAACACACTACGCCGCCCAGGGACTCAAAGCCTTGCAGTGCCAGACGTGTCCCCCTGCTTAAGCCAGTACATGTCCAGGCCCGTCTGAAGTTTTGCTAGAGTGCATTTGGATGATCCAGAAGAGGATTGGGAGAATGTCATATGGTCAGGTGAAACCAAAATAGAAACTTTTTGGTTAAAAACTCAACTCGTCGTGTTTGTGGGGGGAAAAGAATGCTGAGTTGCATCCAAAGAAACACCATACCTACTGTGAAGCATGGGGGTGGAAACATCATGCTTTGGGCTGTTTTTCTGCAAAAGGGACCAGGACGACTGATCTGTGGTAAAGGAAAGAATGAATGGGGCCATTTATCATGAGATTTTGAGTGAAAACCTCCTTCCATCAGCAAGGGCATTGAAGATGAAACGTGGCTGGGTCTTTCAGCATGTGACAATGATCCCAAACACACCGCCCGGGCAACGAAGGAGTGGCCTAAGAAGCTTCAGTCTGGCCTAGCCAGTCTCCAATCTCAACCCCATAGAAAATCTTTTGGAGGGAGTTGAAAGTCCGTGTGTGCCCAGCGACAGCCCCCAAAAACATCACTGCTCTAGAGGAGATCTGCCATGGAGGAATGGGCCAAAATACCAGCAACAGTGTGTGAAAAACCTTGTGAAGACTTACAGAAAACGTTTGACCTGTGTCATTGGCCAACAAAGGGTATATAACAAAGTATTGAGAAACTTTTGTTATTGACCAAATACTTATTTTCCACCATCATTTGCAAATAAATTCATAAAAAATCCTACAATGTGATCTTCTGGATTTTTTTTCTCTTTTGTCTGTCATAGTAGACGTGTACATATGATGGAAATTACAGGGCCTCTCTCATCTTTTTTAAGTCGGAGAACTTGCACAATTGGTGGCTGACTAAATACTTTTTCCCCCCACTGTATATAAACACCAGTCGAACTTTATCAAATGCCTTTTCGAAGTCTGCTATGAATAGCAGACCTGGTTTCCCATATTTTCCATAGTGTTCTATTGTTTCCAGTACTTGCCTTATATTATCTCCAATGTATCTTCCATATAAAAACCTGTCTGATTAGAATGACAATATTATCTGACAATACCTTTTTAATTCTATGCACTATACATTTTTGCTAGGATTTTTGCATTCACAACACTGAAGTGTAAGGGGCCGCCAATTTTGTAAATGGACTGGATCTTTATATTTTCCACTTGTATCCTGTTTCAGTAATAATGAGATCAGACCTTTTTCTTGAGTGTCAGATAATCTACAATTTACATAGGAGTGGTTAAAACATGCTAATAACGGTTCCTCTTAGTATATCAAAAAAGGTTTGGTATACCCTCGACTGGTATGCCATCCAACCCTGGAGTTTTCCCAAACTTAAAGTCTTTAATTGCATCCAGAAAGTTCCTCCTCTGTAATTTCACCTTCACATGAGTCTTTCTTTGTGGCTGTTAATTTGACATTATCAATAGAAAAAAAAATCTCTACAATTAGCTTCAGTTAGAGGAGATGGAGGCGACTGAAAAGAAAACATATGCTTAAAGTACTTTGTTTCTTCCTTCAAAATATTAATTTGGTGAATTATGGGTGACTCCAGTCAATTGTCAACCAGTTTCATTAAGTAATTTTTGGTAACCATTCCTATGTTGAAGATTAAAAAAAGATTTTGTGCATTTTTCCCCATATTCCATCCAGTTTGGGATATAATATATTACACTTGATCTTTCTTGAAATACGTTTCTCCATTTCTTTTGTTTTTCCTCTAATTTATTCTGAGCCTCTTATGTTTACAAGTTTTATTGCCATCGATCTGTTCTGTTAGACTTTCTATTTCCTTTCTTAGTATAAACTCTTTTGACCTAAATTGCTTTTGTTTTCGAGATTGAGTACTGAATGGGCATGGCCTCTAAAGTCACATTTAAAGGTGTCCCCATACAATAAGGGGATTCGCTGTACCTATGTTATTGTGGAAAAAAGTCAGTTATAAATTCCCTTATTTCTAATTATAAATAAATTATCATCCCAATATGCTTTGATTCAATTTCCAATATCCTCGCCCGCGTGGAAATTCAGTAAGAGTAATGTATATGCCTATATATATGATGGTCCGACCGCCTTCGGTCCCCTACAATTTTTTTTTAACGTGTGGTGCAAAGAGAATGAGATAAGAAAAGTCAAACGACTACTTGAGTTGAGTCTCCCCCCGGGTATATCCCCACTAATCAGGAATTTAAGCCTCCATTATCTAATAGTTTTTTAATGTACCATGACTTCAAAATTTTTCCTTAAGAGCATGGGGGTTTTGGGGTTGTGGTGGGGATTTCCATTACTTTTTTTAAAACAGTTTTATTGTCACGCCCTGGCCCCCGGGGGGCACTGTTTGTTGGGGCCAGGGGGGTGAAATTTTCTATGTGTTATAGGGTTCTTTTTTGGGGGTTCTAGTTTGTTGTTTCTATTTTTTCCCTGATGACATCCCAATCAGAGGCAACGAGGGGCACTGTTGGGGGTTGCTCGTTTGGGAGCCATATTTAAACTGTATTTTTTTCCCCTTTTGTGTTTGGGGGGTTTTTTTTGTTCCGTGTCGGTCATTGTTCCCTTTGGATGTTACGAGTCGTTTATTTTTTTGTTCTTTGTTGTTCTGTTACCACTATAGATAATAAAGCCCAAAATGTTCTTAAAACACGCTGCGCTTTTGGTTTCCCCCCTTGCGACGTAAACAAAAAAACCCCCCCAGAACGGGGGACCAAGCAGCCTAGTAAAGGAGCAAGAGGGTGAAATTTGGGGAACATTTGGGGGAAGAGCTTCGACTGGGTCAAGCCAAAATTGAGGAGCTGAATGGGGGGAGTTTGGGAAAGCAGAAGAGCGAGAGTTGGGCGAAAATTTTAATAGGGGCCCGGGCCCACGGGGGAGAGACCCCCCAAAAAATTTTTGGGGGGGGGCTCACGACGTCGGGGCAGCGGGGCGCCGCAAATTTGGGAGGGGGCCCCAGGGGGTTCCCGGGGGGAGGCCGCCCGGGTTTAAAGGGGGCCACGGGGCGAAAGGGGATGGAGGATGTAAAAGGCACGGGGGAGAGGTATTTTGGGGCTTTTGTGTTGAAAGCCCCGTCCGGCCTTTTTCCTGATCCCCACAGTAGGGCCAGTGGTGGGTGTTCCCAGAAACGGTCCGGCCTGTTTCCCCCCACTCGCCCCAAAAGGTCAGTGGGGGCGCTTCGTCACCCCGGAAACGGCCCTTTCCCTTTCTCCCCGCCCCAATCGGGGGTGCGTTTTTGTCACCCCGGGGGCAGGGCCCCCTTCCTGCCCCCCCCCGAAACCAAGTCAGGGGTTTCCCGGAATTCGTAAAAGGGCCCCGGGCCCCGGCCCGCTCCTGCCCCCCGGCACCAAGTCAGTGGTGCTTTTTCCTTTACCCCGGCGGGGGGCCCCCGTTCCTGTTTCCCCCCCCGCACCAAGTCATGGGCGCGTCGCCAGCCGGCCCGGGGCCCCCCCTTCCTTTTTCCCCTTCCCCGCCCCAAAAGTCGTGGTGCGTTTGTCGCCCAGCCCCGGCCCTTTCCCCTTCCCCCCCGCCCCAAATCAAAAAAGGGTTTCCCTTTCGCCAGCCGGCCCGGCCTTTTCCTGCCCCCCCCCCACCAAGTCAGGGGGGTGCTTTTTTCGTCACCCGGGCCCGGGGGCCCCCCCCGGTTCCTGCTCCCCGAAACCCAAGTCAGTGGTGCGTTCGTAAAGCCTGTGGGCCCCGCTCCTGCCCCCACACCAAGCCAGTGGTTTTGGTGGGTCAGTCCAGCAGGGCCCGGGGCCTGTTCCCCCAAAACAAGCCAGTGGTGTCCCGGTCGTCGGTCCGGGAAGGGCCCCCGGCCTGTTCCACTGGTGCCTGGGGGCCGGCCCCCCCCGGTCAGACCCTTTAAAAACGCCGGAGCTAGAGCAACCCCGCCCCCATCATGTCGTCCAGTTTACCGGGCCCCGGGGGGCCAGCCCCCAAACCCAGGGGTACTTTGGGGGGGGTTTGGGAAAAGGGAGGGGGGGATCAGGCCCGAAGGGGAAACCCGGGCCCCCAAAAGGGGGGGGAAGTGCCCCCCCGGTCCCTCCCCCTGGGTTTTTTAGTTGGCGCGTGGAGTCCGCCCCTTTAGGGGGGGGGTTGAAAAACCCCCCCCCCGCCCTGGTTTTCCGGGGGGACACTGTTAGGTTGAGGCCAGGGTGTGTAATTTTTATGTGTTAAGGGCTATTTTGGGGGGGGGTTTCTAGTTTTTTATTTCTATGTTTCCCCTGAGTGACCCCCAATCAAGGCAACGAGGGGAAGCTTTTGGCTGGTTGTCTCATTGGGAGCCTTTTTAAACCGTATTTTTTTTTTCCCTTTTTGTGTTTGGGGGGGTTTTTTGCCGTGTCGTCATTTTTAAAACCTTTGGGGGGGCCCGAGGTTTAATTTATTGTTTTTTTTTTCATTTTGTTGTTCGGGTTATCACTATGATAATAAAGTCTAACATGTTGTTCAAAACCGCTGCGCATTGGTCTTTTCCCCCCCCCGGATCGTGACAATTATAACCCCCCCCACCATAATAATATTTTCCCTTTAAATTTCTTTTCAAGGGGTTATAATTTATTATAATAATATAATAATTTTGGGATTTAGCAGAAAAGCTTTTAATTTCCAAAACGACTTACAGTCATGTGTTTCTAAATGTTTACCAAAAATGGGTGGGGCCCCCGGGGAAACGAAAACCCCCTACCCTGGAAAAGTCCCATGCCCTGCTTTTACAAATTGAGCTAAAGGGGGACCCATTATATATATTTCAAAAAGTTGGATCACATTATTTGGGGCCGTAAAAATTAATGACCATATCTGTTTTTTGGTCCAATTCCAAATTTAAAAAAAATCCATCTACCTTGCGTATCTATTTGGACAAATTTCACCCTTTTTGGATGAAAAACCAAAATTTAATAAAAATTAAAATCATCACTCCCATTGAATTTTTTTGCCCAAAGTGAGAAGTTTTCCCCCCCCCCCCCCCCCCCCCCCCCCCCCTTCCCCCCCCCCCCCCCTTTTTCCCCCCCCCCCCCCCCCCCCCCCCCCCCCCCCACCCCCCCCCCCCCCCCAAAATTTTTTCCTTTTTTTTACGCAACTTAATCTCAAATTGTTGAATGAGTTTTCCGGGATATAATGATATTATTTTCCTTTCTGAAAATGTCATAAAAATATTGTTTTCTTTGTTATTTAGCAAAACCCTTTACAATTTAAAGGGGCAAATTTATTCACCAACACCATAATAAAATTACAAATTTTTTCAAGTCTTTATCATTATACAGGGGGGGAAAAAAAGGGTTTTTTATTTCAGCCACCAATTGTGCAAGTTCCCCCATTTAAAAAAGAGAGAGGGGGCCTTTTTAATTTTCACATGGGTAAACCCAACTAGGGACAGAAAAATTGAGAAAAAAAAACCCAGAAAATCACATTGTAGGTTTTTTTATGAATTTTTTTGCAAATTAGGGGGAAAAAGAAAGTTTTTGGCACTACAAAAAGCAAGATTTCTGGCTCCACAGACCGGGAAATTCCCCTTTTAAGGGGCCTCCTCGGTCCTCACCTTTACCGGAAAAGGAAACCGGGTTTAAAATGTATCGGGAAATAAAAGACCCCTGTCCACAACCTAAACCCAGTCCATTTTCAAACTCCCCAGGGCCCAAGGACCAAAAAGGTGTCAAAGGAACCAGAAAAAAAATTGTAGCCCGCCCCAAGGGGGAAGAAAATTTCCCCAAAAAGGTAAGGCAGTTTGGGTTTGAAAAAAATCAACGGGGGGAGCAATTTTTTAGGAAATGGAAGACATACAAGACCACTGAAATCCCCCGTTTGGGGGTCCCCCAAAGGGATCCACCCCGTGGGGTAAAAAAGGATCAAAAGAACGGTGAGCAAAAACCCAAAGAACCAACGGGGGGGCCCTATTTTGGAATGGCCTGCAGAGAGCTGGCCCAAAAAAGTAAAAAAGCCAACCTTTCGGGTAACACAACGCCCCCGGGGAAAATCAAATCCGGCAGTGCCAAAAGTGTCCCCCCGCTTAAGCCAGTACGTCCGGGCCGTCTGAAGTTTTGGGAGTGCTTTTGGATGACCCAGAAGGGGTTTGGGAGAATGTCTTTGGGGTCAGTGAAACCAAAAATAACTTTTTGGTTAAAAACTCAACTTCGTGGTTTGAGGACAAAGAAGCTGAGTTGACCCAAAAAGAACACCATACCTACTGGGAAGCATGGGGGGGGAAAACATCATGTTTGGGGTTTTTTTTCTGAAAAGGGGAAACCGGGTGACGATCTTCCTTAAAGGAAAAAGGGAATGGGGCGGGGTACGTGATTTTTTGGGGGAAAACCCCCTTTCCCAATCAGCAAGGGGCCATTGAAAAAAAAAGGGGGCGGGTCTTTCAGCAGGAAAATGATCCCAAAAAACAACGAAAGGGCAACAAAAAAGGGAAGTGGTTCGTAAAGAAGCATTTCAAGGTCCGGGATTGGCCTAGCCAGTCTCCAGATTAAAACCCCAAATAAAAAAATCATTGGAGGGAGTTGAAAGTCCGTGTTGGCCCCAGCCCCCCCCCCCCCACCCCCCCAAAAAAAAATCACTTTTTTCTCTAAAAAAGTAAAAAATCTGCATGGGGGAATGGGCCAAAAAACCCGAAAAAGTGTGGAAAAAAAGTTTTGGAAAACTTTCAGAAAAAGTTTTACCTGTGTCATTGCCAACAAAAGGGGGTATAACAAAATTTTTTTTTTTGGAAACTTTTGTTATTTACCAAAAAATTTTTTTCCACCATAAAATTTTCAAAAAAAAAAAAAAAAAAAAAAAAATTTATAAAAAAAAAAAACCCACAATGTTTATTTTCTGGGGGGGAAAAATAAAAAAAATTTTTCATTTTTTTCCCGTTTATAGTTTGGACCTTAATTTTTATAAAAATTACAGGCCCCTTTTTCTTTTTTTAATTTTGGGGGTTTAAAAAAAAAAGGGAAAGGAACGGGGTGCACAAAATTGGGTGGTTTTTTTACTAAATACCTTTTTTTTTCCCCCTGTTATTTTTTTGAAAAAATTTCCCAAAAAAAATGTAAAAATATTTTAAAAAAAAAAAAAGCCAAACCCTTTTTTCCCTCCCTTTTAATGAATAGGTAATAATGTCGGAGTTAAAGCATTTTTTATTGACAAGGGAATTTTATCCCAGCAAATAATTTCCGTGGGCCATTTCCATACCCCCCCCCCCCCCCCCCCCCCCCCCCCCCAACACCCCCCCCCACAAAAAAATGCCGGCAAAAACACACCCCCAAAAATTTCTACATACTCCCCAAAACCCCAACCCCCCTCCTTTAAAAATCCCCCAAAAAAAATCAGATACTCAACCCGGGTGTTATATTTCCCCGAGCCCAATCAAGAAAGGACCTGATTTTCGAGTGCACTCAGTTTCAGCTGATTTAGGGAAAACAAGTAGATTGAGCAGAAAATTTACAACAAGGGAGATTTTATTAATCTACTTAATCTTATTGTAAATCCTAGGGGAAAGGAGGGTCAAAATTTCCACCCTCTTCACCTGGAAACAAACACTATGGTCCCCCATGTAAACCCTTTTCCCATTAGGCTGCATACTCACAGCAGGTCCATAAAGAGTTGGGAACTTCTCTTTGGTGTATGGGTCACTCAGGTGGGTGTCTAGGATATAGGGTTAGGGATCTTTCCATCATGATAGGACAATAAAAATTTTGATTAGATGTATACTATATTAAAAAATGTGTATCCCTCATCTACACAAAATTGAAAGCTCTCTCTCACTACCCCTGCTCATAGACCCCGTCGGCTCTGGGATATGCAACCATTTCCCCTCTCACTCACTTAACGCCGCACCTTTCCAAACACAAAAGTGCACACCATATGGTTGACTGCGGAAGAAATGGGCCGAGTGTGCAAACGCACCTGCATCCACACCTGCCGCAAGGGTGAAAGGATGCCAGAGAGAACACAGGACCAACCACAACAACCATCCGCCAAAACAACAACCGCCCGCCAAAAAAGCCATGTTCTAATTAGTTGTATTTGAAGATGTATTATTCTGCTTGTTATCTTTTCTTGTTATATCGTTTTATCTTTTTATAAAATACTATACTTACTATGAATGTTCTTTAATATTACAATCCCTATCATTGCTAGTATTGGGTGTTCCATTATTCGACTCCTCTATTACAACTTTTAGAATAGCCATGGAGTAGTCTTTGTGTCTCTGAACATTTGGTTGTCGATATACAGTTTATCCACCACGAGTGCAACACGTTTCCCTTTTAATCTGTTTTCCTTGAAGATTGGATACAGAACTTTGGCCTTTCTGCAATCTCCCTCGGGAACTGATCATTCATGCCTATTTTCGTGCCAGCAAGTCTCTTCCCTAGGCTTTGAACCATTGCTTTATCCTTAAAAAATGCAAATTTGGCAATGATTGGGCGCTCATATTTCTGTCCTCTTTTTCCGAAATGGTGTACACGTTCGAGTTGGATTTTATCGACAGCCTTCAGTGGGATTTGAAGCGCTGTATGCAGGAAGTCCTTCATAATATTCTCTGTTATTTCTCCCTCCTTTTCCTGAATACCCGTAAGTACTAGATTTTCTCTCATCGATCTAGTTTGGATGTCTAGTAAGGCTTCTCTCAGAAGGTTGTTCTCCTTTTTAAGTTCCCTAACGTCCGTTTCCATCTAAGAGACTGTCACTTTTAATTTTTTGGTTTCTTTCTCCATTATCAATGCTTTTTCTTCACTCATTTGAAGACTCGCTTTCAACTCTTTTACGTCCTTACTGACCAATTCTAGTATGCCCAATTTGACATTTATCGACTTCAACAGGTCGCTTTCCACACTTACCAGACCCAGTGGTGAAAAGCATATATCATCTGTATCAGTCGATGAGTCGCGTTTCCTCTTGGGGATCGGTTCTCCTCGCTTATCTTCCGCCATGTTTGGGTGTTGCGTGTTGTTGTAATAGTTGTCAATATATTTCTCTAGCCTTATGATTTGTTTTGTGTTATTATCCAGATAGAATTTTATTAACTGCGAATATATGAAATGCTAATATTTAGTCTAACGTACTGATTAAGAATATTATGTTTTTATCTTGAGGTGGTTTGTACCGCTTTCTATTCAATACGCCATCTTGTCTACGTGCGCGTCATGTGTTAGATAGAGAGTAGGTTGGTATCACTGTCTTTCCAATCCAGTCAGTTGCCCTGTTGCCTATCCCTGATTTGCATATTGACTCTGATACATAACTTTGTCCGAACCAAATGGATCAGATTCCATTACTTCTTGTAAATGTCGTCACTATAACAGTACAGTATCTTGGCATGTTGAGTAAGTCTAACAAACTGGCATTAGCTGAAATTGAGATAGCTGAATTGAGATATATTTCACAGAGCATTCAAATTCTTGGCCTTCAAGTACTTTGCAAATAATGCCTGAATGTATATACCAGGGGTGTCAAACGTCCGGCCCGCGGGCCGGATCAGGCCCGCAAACGGGTTTAATCCGGCCCACGAGATGATTTTGTAAAGTATAAAAATGAGCTGCAATTTTTCAATAAAATAAACTGCTGTTCCAATTGTGTCCACTGGATGGCGCAATAGCAATTGTGTTAAGCAAGCAAACTGTTTATACCGGGGCAGAGCAAATAGGTCAAGCAAGTGCAGCCAGTCCGGATGAGCTACTTTGTTTTGCTCGCGATATTTATTACGGCTTCTACTTTTAACATTATGTGCTTTGGCACCCTCATTGCCCCAATATGTCTCTGTCAAAAAAGAGAAAAGTGGACGCAGAGTGCAGAGTGTTCCAAGAAAAATTGAATAGAAATCCTTCTATTTATTCACAGAATTGAATGGGAAAGCTGTATGTTTGGTGTGTTCACAGGATGTTGCAGTGCTGAAAGAATATAACCTTCGTCGCCACTATGTGAGTCTTCATGCCGACAAATATGACAACTTTCAAGGACAGCGGAGAAGAGAGAAGGTGAATGAACTGTTGGCGGGTCTGAAGAAACAGCAGTCTGTGTTTACTCACAGCCGAGACATCAGTGACGCTGCAGTGAAAGCTAGCTACCTCATTGCTAATGAAATCGCAGTGGCTTCAAAACCATTTAGTGAGGGTGAATTTGTAAAAACATGCATGATGAAGGCAGCAGAGATTGTGTGCCCTGAAAAGCACCAGGCTTTTGCAAATATCAGCCTGACAAGAAACACAGTTGCAGACAGGATTTCCGATCTTTCAGTGGATTTGGACAGCAGAGTTGAAGCAAAAAGTAAAGTCATTTATTGCGTTTTTCGGTTGCAATTGATGAAAGCACGGACATTACAGATGTTGCACAACTGGCCATTTTCATCCGCGGAGTTGATGACACATTGACCGTCACCGAGGAGTTCGTGGAGTTGGTGCCGATGACAGATACATGGGTCAGGGTCGGAGTGGACTGGTCCCGCGCTGTCAGCCTGGCTACAGATGGTGCGCCCTCAATTATCGGGAAAAAAGCAGGCGTTGTGACAAAGTTCAGAGAGAAAGTGCAATCTGCAAATGGAGGACGTGATTTTTGGACTTTTCACTGTATTTTGCACCAGGAGGCTTTGTGTTGCAAGTCATTAAAGATGGATAACGTCATGAAGGTGGTCATCCAAACTGTTAATTTCATCCGATCCAGAAGCCTGAATCACCGTCAGTTTGACAGCCTTCTCAGAGAGAAAGACCACATCTATGGCCTGCCATACCACACTGAGGTAAGATGGTTAAGCCGAGGTGCTGTGCTGAGGCGTTTCTTTGATTTACGAGAAGAAATTGAACAGTTCATGGAAGAAAAGGGCAAACCAGTGTTAGAATTTCATTCCGCAGAATGGATGCAGGACCTTGCATTTATGGTGGATGTTACAGAGCACCTGAATAACTTGAACAAACAGCTGCAAGGGCGCAACAAAGTTGCCACGCAGTATTATGACAGTATTATGACAGCATTATGACAGCATACTCCTGAGTGGCGCAGTGGTCTAAGGCACTGCATCGCAGTGCTAACTGTGCCACTAGAGATCCTGGTTCGAATCCAGGCTCTGTCGCAGCAGCCGGCCGCGACCGGGAGACTCATGGGCGGCGCACAATTGGTCCAGCGTCGTCCAGGGTAGGGGGGAGGGAATGGCCGGCAGGGGGATGTAGCTCAGTTGGTAGAGCATGGCGTTTGCAACGCCAGGGTTGTGGGTTTGATTCCCACGGGGGGCCAGTATAAAAAAATTATATATATGTATTCACTAACTGTAGGTCGCTCTGGATAAGAGCGTCTGCTAAATGACTAAAATGTAAAATACGTTCTTTCAAGTTGAAGCTGTCATTGTGGGGAGACGCAACTCGCTGGGTGGTGATGCAGCTCACTTCCCCTGTCTGAAAAATGTGTGTGCGCGACCCAACATGTGGCAGACATGAAGCGGTTTCAAAGATAAAATAACGGGACTGTTAAGGGAGTTTGAGCAACGCTTTCAGATTTTTGGTGAACTGGAGAAAGACTTCAAAGTTTTTTGTTCGCCATTCACCGTGAATCCCTCTGATCTGCCCGTCAGCATCCAACTTGAAATAATAGTAGACTTGCAGTGTGACTCGGATTTGAAGGGCAAATTTGCCGCAGCTGGCTTTGGACACATTTTATCAGAATCTCTTGCCAGGTTACCCCAACTTGACAGCCCTCGCTGCTGCAAAACGGTTGTGTGCTTGTTTGGAACCACATATCTTTGTGAGCAAGTTCTCTGTAATGAGCATAAAATAAAACAAAGCTGCGCTCAAGGCTCACGCACAAGCACTTGAATCACATCCTGAAGTTGGTTGCCACTCAGGATGTGACGCCTGATATTGATGCGCTGGTGAAAGCTAAAAGATGCCAGGTATCAGGAGTTCAAATAAACTATGCAACCCCACTTAAAGTGCTGCATGAGACACCCTGATATAGTTCTGTGATCTGTGATATACTTCTGTGAATCACTGAGGCATTGTGTGTTTTGTGTGTTGTTTGTCCTCAGAATTTTCAAATAACTTGAGGTGTTTTATGATTAATAGTGATGTTGTGCTTTTGGACACACTGTCCTCAGGCTCCAGCTTTATGTTTATATGTTTTTATGTTGATGTGCTATTGTTTTTAATTGATTTTATTTTATTTGTATATTTAACCTATTCTTGACTCTGTGGTTCTTGCACTTGTTTGGGGAACAGGATTTCATTATTTGTATCTACATTTCTGCCTGAGAAATGACACCCTGATATAGTTCTGTGATCTGTGAAACAGTTATGTGAATCACTGAGGCATTGTGTGTTTGTGTGTTTTTTCTTTAGAATTTTCAAATTTCAAATAACTTGAGGTGTTTTATCATTAATAGTGATGTTGTGCTTGTACTATTTTGGACACACTGTCCTCAGGCTCCAGCTTTATGTTTTATGTTGATAGTATTAAAACAAAGAAAACAATCTGAAGTTGTTGTTTTTAAGTTATATATACCATGATTTTACCGGTCCGGCCCACTTGGGAATAGATTTTCCTCCATGTGGCCCCTGAGCTAAAATGAGTTTGACACCCCTGGTATATACTGTACCGTACAGTATATCATGTTCCAGTACTTAACATGAGTATCTGCATAAATGTTTAGGCAAGTTGTGTGTGTGTGTGTGTGTGTTTGATCCATTTCAGGATTTGAAATCCTTTTTAAATGTTCTGATGAGAGAATGATGCCAGCTATAATGACGGTGTTTAAACCGCTAGACTGGCAGACAGGCACTGGATAAGGAGAACGGATTAAACAAGAAACAAAAGTTCATTCTGATTTCTTAAATGTGCATGTTCAAGGCATTGTTGCATTTTGTGATCCAGATATCATAGGTTGTAAGATATCTACATCCCTAAAATGGCCGGTGTAGGCCGTCATTGTAAATAAGAATTTGATCTTAACTGACTTGCCTAGTTAAATAAAGGTTAAATAAATAAAAAATGCGACAGAATTTTTGCTTTAAATAGCCATACAATGACAGAGAAGAATGGAGCATTGGGAAAGGAGAAAGAGACACAGACATACACCTGTAGGGAGTTGCTTTTATTACTAAACAATGGTTCTGATCTTGCTGTCGATCACTGAGCTAGCCTACCTAACAATCAACTTTCACTAGTAATCAGCAGACCCTCTCAATATGTTGAGTTGGGGGAAGAGGGTGGAGGCAAAGGGGTTTGTAGACATACACCAACTCCAGGGCAAAGCACGGAGACACCCCAAATTAGTTTTCGTAATTGTTGGTGTCTGTGTGTGTGTGTGTGTGTGTAATCTGTGGGTAGCCACGTCTCTATCTGTTTTCCTTCTAATTATTCATACATTCTTTATTTCTTCATTCCATTCATTTATTTTTTAGATGTGTGTGTATTGTTAGATATTACTGCACTGTTGGAGCACAAGCATTTCGCTACACCCGCAATAACATCTGCTAAATATGTGTATGCAAACAATAACATTTGATTTTGATTTTATGCTTTATTGTAAACACTGCTTACAAAGCCTCTGTGTACTGTACCTTCTGTGCATGCAGTGAATGCATGTACACTTTACAACACGTACGACAGCGTGTTCCAGCATGTTCCAGTTCCCGCTAATATCCAGCAACTTCGCACAGCCATTGAAGAGGAGTGGGACAACATTCCATAGGCCACAATCAACAGCCTGATCAACTCTATGCGAAGGAAATGTGTTGCGCTGCATGAGGCAAATGGTTTTCTGATCCATGCCCCTACCTTTTTTTAAAGGTATCTGTGACCAACAGATGCATATCTGAATTCCCAGTCATGTGAAATCCATAGATTAGGCCCTAATACATTTCTTTCAATTGACTGACTTCCTTTATATGAACTGTAACTCAGTAAAATCTTTGAAATTGTTGCATGTTGTGTTTATATTTTTGTTCAGTGTAAATGCATGTAGGTGTAAGTGTGTGTGCAGACGTGTAAGATGTTTAATCCAAACAGCCTTCTATAGGCTCCTTGCATTAGTTGTTTGTCTCTGTGAACTGACCTGAATATGATTTCTCAGAGGCAAAAAACCCCAGACAGATCCACACTCATCAGTCTTAGACATAGACACTGTTTATTTACAGATAATTCAACTGTCCATCAACACTGAATAAGGGTGAGTCTGTTGGCGAGCTCCTGTACTGCTGTTCCTGTGGACAGGTTGGACTCCGTGGTATCTTGTATGCTGAGCTAAACATCAGAAGCCACTGATAGGGTGTGAAATCACTCTTTGAGGGTACATTGAGAACATCTGAGTGTAGGACCAGTTCACGTTTCAGGAGGAAAGAGAAAAGTCTGTGTGTGTCCGTGTGAGGGTTGTTCTCTCTGGTAATGTATGAGTATCACTTTAGGAGCATATTGAGGAGCTTGACATGTTCTTCATTTGTCGTCCATCTCCTCCCTGTCTACTTCCATGGTGACCCAGCATAGCCAAGACCCAGCAACACCCAGGCAGTGGCATCCTTCTCTGTGGGAGAGGAGTATTGGTGATTTGATCACAACTGGGCATCTCTGCTGAATCACCCCACTCTTCCCAGGCCACTCAAACTACCTGGCTGCTGGAGTAAACAGTGCTCACTTTGCTAACCTCACTTGCTAAAAAGGGATTGTAAGAAGATAACTCTGAGTCCCTCTTGTGGTTATGAGGTGGCAATACAACTTGACTGGACTCTCAACTCATGTCAATATATGCTTGGCTATGATGAGGCAAAACAGAGACTATAGAAGAAAATATTTGGACACTGTTCCTATTCTTCTAAAAGTATTGTCCGTTGATATGGCATTGTTGTGTTGAGAATTAAATGTTCTGATTTGAGCCAGCAGAGAGAGCGTAGTATACATGTGAATGCGCATTCTAACACTGAGCAGGCAATTGTGTGATGATGCTTACACAGCCTATATCCATTGATGTTGCACATAATCATGACTTGCAAGTGGTAAATATTGTGCATAATGTGGATTTAAAAAATCTCTCATGTTTAAAAAAAATCTCACTCATAGAATAGTTTACCAATGACAGGGTTTAATTCTGAAGCAGTCTATGCTCTGGGGCCTGTGGACACACCACAGTCTTTCAGATACAATCCCCTTCCTTCATTCCGGCCCCACCCATTTTATCTTCAGTAAACCTTTAGTAATTGCATTTCTATGTATTTTGTCTTTCATTGAACCCATAGTACATTTTGGAGAAGGGTCACTTTCATATTCACAAACACAAATATACAGTACCAGTCAAACGTTTGGACACACCTACTCATTCCAGGGTTTTTCTTTATTTTTACTATTTTCTATATTGTAGAATAATAGTAAAGACATCAAAACTATGAAATAACACATATGGAATCATGTAGTAACCAAAGAAGTGTTAAACAAATCAAAATATATTTTAATTTGAGATTCCTCAAAGTAGCCACCGTTTGCCTTGATGACAGCTTTGCACCCTCTTGGCATTCTCTCAACCAGCTTCATGAGGTAGTCACCTATAATGCATTTAAATTAATTTGTGGAATTTCTTTCCTTCTTAATGCATTTGAGCCAATCAGTTGTGTTTTGACAAGGTAGGGTTGGTATACAGAATATAGCCCTATTTGGTAAAAGACCAAGTCCATATTATGGCAAGAACAGCTCAAATAAGTAAAGAGAAATGACAGTCCATCATTAATTTAAGACGGAACATTTCAAGAACTTTGAAAGTTTCTTCAAGTGCAGTAGCAAGACCATCAAGGGCTATGATGAAACTGGCTCTCATGAGGACTGCCACAGGAATATAAGACCCAGAGTTACCTCTGCTGCAGAGGATAAGTTCATTAGAGTTACCAGCCTCAGAAATTGGCAATTAAATGCACCTCAGATTGCAGCCCAAATAAATGCTTCACAGAGTTCAAGTAAGAGACTGCGTGAATCAGAGCAGACTGCGTGAATCAGGCCTTCATGGTGGAATTGCTGCAAAGAAACCACAACTAAAGTACACCAATAAGATGAAGAGACTTGCTTGGGCCAAGAAACACGAGCAATGGACATTAGACCGATGAAAATCTGTCCTTTGGTCTGATGAGTCCAAATTTGAGATTTTTGGTTCCAACCGCTGTGTCTTTGTGAGACACAGAGTAGGTGAACGGATGATCTTGGCATGTGTGGTTCCCACCGTGAAGCATGGAGGAGGAGGTGTGATGTTGTGGGGGTGCTTTGCTGGTGACACTGTCAGTAATTTATTTAGAATTCAAGGTACACTTAACCAGCATGGCTACCACAGCTTTCTGCAGCGATACGCCATCCCATCTGGTTTGCGCTTAGTGGGACTATCATTTGTTTTTCAACAGGACAATGACCCAACACACCTCCAGGCTGTGTAAGGACTATTTTACCAAGAAGGAGAGTGATGGAGTGCTGCATCAGATGACCTGGCCTCCACAATCCCCCGACCTCAACCAAATTGAGATGGTTTGGGATGAGTCGGACCGCAGAGTGAAGGAAAAGCAGCCAACAAGTGTTCAGCATATGTGGGAACTCCTTCAAGACTTTTGGAAAAGCATTCCAGGTGAAGCTGGTGGAGAGAATGCCAAGAGTGTGCAAAACTGTCATCAAGGCAAAGGGTGGCTTCTTTGAAGAATCTCAAATATCAAATATATTTGTTTAACACTTTTTTGGTTACTACATGATTCCATATGTGTTATTTCATAGTTTCGATGCCTTCACTATTATTCTACAATATAGAAAATAGTAAAAATAAAGAAAAACCCTTGATTGAGTAGGTGTATCCAAACTTTTAACTGGTACTGTATATCTATCATCAGGTATAATAGAACAACCACTAATGCAGTGGTGTATATAGTTCAACTTCTTGCAATCAATCTCTGATTGACTATCAACTCAGAAGTGAGACAACTGAGTCAAAGATTGAAGGCAACTGTGACCTGAAACATGTAACCATATGAACATTCAAACAATACAAAACTGTCCTTTTGCTAAAATATCCTTACAATATGCAGTTGTCGCCACATTTCCTCATGAATTATGTGGTTTCTCGTGCATTGCTTCTAGATGGAGTAGCAAGAAACAGTTGCTTGTCTGTTGGCCCTACATTAAAGACCAAAATTGGTTAAAGAAAATGGCGACAAAAAAAGTATACCAGTTTCATTTAAAGACAAAAAAATGGACAGCGGCGCCATACAGATTGCAAAATAGTTGGGAAGAGATTTTCGATGTGCCGTTTCCATGGCACATGGTTTATGTGATACACAAAACAACGACAGATTCAAAAAGTATAGTTTTTCAATTTAAATTATTATAAAAAATCATTGCAACCAATATAATGTTATGTGTATGGGGGATACAACCATCCCAACTCTGCAGATTTTGCTGCGAAGAGACAGAATCATTAGATCACTTGTTTTGGTACTGCCTATATGTAGCTTGTTTTTGGTTGCAGGTTCAGGAATGGCTGAAAAATTACAACATTTAATTGGAGCTAAATAGCACTGTTGGATGACTTGAAAAGCCATAGTCTATCGATCAATATAATAATACTCTTAGTAAAAATGTTAATCTTTAATTTGCAATCTGTAGAAATTATGAGAAAAGAAAGGTTCAGAACTTTTTTGAAGCATTACAGCACAGTTGAAAAATATATGGCAATTAGATATCAAAACTGGATGGTTTTCAGAGATAGATGGAAGGGGTTGAGGGTAGCTGAAGGGTGGGACTAAACCCCCCCCCCCCCCCCCTCCAATTAGGGGAGGGGTGGTAGAGTTAGGGGAAAATAATAAATAAGGAAATTATGTAGACAATTACATTGATAGAACCCACAATCTATCTGCAATATTAAAGCTGATCTCCCCCCTAAAGAAAATAAGGAAAAAAAGAAACAGTTAAGAGGGTTAGTTGGGATTATCATTGTGTTTCTCTGTCTGATGTCAAGTCCACTATAGGCTGTGCTATGAACACAGCTGGTAAGCCTCATGTAGTGGTCCGTGAGGCCCCTCTACATGTGAGATCACAAACAGACTAAAAGGAAAATGTGTTTTCTGATGAGGTGGTGAGGCATCGCTAAGATTTCCTATAGAAGCCCTGGTTATTACATTCAGGAGGCTTAACAGCATTGTTAGAGCTCAGGCTGCATGTGGCCATTATTCTATCCCCTGGTCTTTTTTGTATCCCCTAGTCCTCCACTTCAGCCTTTTCTAGTCATCTTTATCAAGGAGGTATGCACAATAAAAACCTCATTGCGGATGAGCAGCCTTTGTGCCCTATTTTTTACAACCTTGTCCTCACCTTTGTCTGCCACAGATTAGTGTACCATATTTGAGCTGCCACTTGGGGTGTGATAGAAAACATCAAGAGGTTGGGAGATCCTATATCTCATATTGGTTTTTCTTCTCTATTTCGCCAGGGGGCAGGGCCAAATACAGAATTTGATCAGGGACAGAGACAACAAGAAATTAACTACAGAAACATGGCCCCACATCACAACAATATATGTGACCCTTACAGCCTAAAAACACCTTATATCATCGTTATAGAGTTCCATCTGTATTCCTTCTCACTCAAGTGTCTATTTGGCCTTGTGTTTTAGGTAATTGTCCTGCTGAAAGGTGAATTTGTCTCCCAGTGTCTGTTGGAAAGCAGACTGAACCAGGTTTTCCTCTAGGATTTTGCCTGTGCTTAGCTCTATTCCGTTTCTTTTTATAAAAAAAAAGCTCCCTAGTCCTTACCGATGACAAGTATACCCATAACATGATGCAGGCACCACCATGCTTGAAAATTTGAAGAGTGGTACTCAGTGATGTGTTGTGTTGGATTTGCCCCAAATAAAAAGTTTTGTATTCAGGACCAAAAAAGGATTTCTTTGCCACATTTTTTGCAGTATTACTTTTGTGCCTTATTGCAAATAGGATGTATGTTTTGTAATATTTTTACTCTGTACAGGCTTCCTTCTTTTCATTCTGTCATTTATGTTAGTATTGTGGAGTAACTACAATGTTGTTGATCCATCCTCAGTTATCTCCTATCACAGCCATTAAACTCTGTAACTGTTTAAAATCACCATTGGTCTCCTGGCGAAATCCCTGAACGGTTTCCTTCCTCTCCGGCAACTGAGTTAGGAAGGGTGCCTGTATCTTTGTAGTGACTGGGTGTATTTATACACCATCCAAAGTGTAATTAATAACTGCACCATGCTCAAAGGGACATTTTTTTTTTTTTTTTTTTTTTTTTTTTACCGATCTACCAATAGGTGCCTTTCTTTGTGAACCATTGGCAAACTTCCCTGGTCTTTGTGGTTAAATCTGTGCTTTAAATTCACTCCTCGTATGTGTGTGGTACAGAGATGGGTTAGTCATTTAAAAATCATGTTAAACACTATTGTTGCACACAGAGTGAGTCCATTCAACTCATTATGTGACTTGTTAAGCACATTTTTACTCCTGAATTTATTTAGGCTTTCCATAACAAAGGGGTTGAATACTTATTGACTCAAGAAATTTCAGCTTTTAATTTTTTATGAATTTGTAAACATTTCGAAAAAACATAATTTGTCTTTGACATCATGGAGTCTCAGTTTAGTCAATTTTAAATTCAGGCTGTAACACAACAACATGTGGAAAAAGTCAAGGGGTGTGAATACTTTCTAAATGCACTGTATTCCTTGTAGGGATTGTATTCCAACAAATGTTCCATTACCAACCTTCCCTTTTATTTAACAAACACTCACTGAGCCCTACTGAAGTGACTTTCTGCCTTAAATGTGCGGTATAGCCTCCAGGTGGCAGTATAGACGTACTGTGTTACTTTCAGACAAGTAGCTCAACAAACTACCCTGAAAGTGTAGATAAAATAACAGATACTATACCTGATTGAAAACTTGAAAACTATACCACTACAATCACGTAAGTTTGTTTATCTTCTTTCTAACTTTACCATTGGCAAAGAAAGATTGTGGTAAAATGTCCAAGTGTAGGTGATGGTGTAGATCAGGGATGGGCAACTGAACTCGTCATTAGAGGTGCCGCAGTGGCTTGCTGACATGGGCTAATTAAGTGACTACCTGATGCACAACCAAATTTGAAATTGCACCTTGTGTATTCTATTATTCTTACTCTCAACAGTAAGTTGAGACCCCGACTGAGTTGAATTTGGTCCGCGGGCCTACAAAAGGAGGGCGGCCCGCGGGCCGGCAGTTGCCCATCCTTGATGTATGTACACTCTAAGAAAAAAAGGTGCTAAATAGAACCATACAGGGTTCTTTGGTTTGTCCCCATAGGGGGACCCTTTTTGTTGCTGGGTAGAACCCTTTGCAGAGCGTTCCATATAGAACCCACTATATATGGTTCTTCAAAGAACCCCCTACCTAGAACCCTCTATAAAGGGTTCTACCAAGAACCATTTTATCATCTAAAGGTTCTTCCTAGAACTGTCTATGAAGGGTTTTACTGAGAACCCTTTTATCTTTGGAGGGTTCTTCCCTCTATGAATGGTTCCAGCAGTCTTATTAGCCTTTAAAATGTAATTATTTATGACAATACATTGGCCTTTCTTTGAGGGCCTAGTTATACCATAACACATTGGTGTTAGGAACCTCCTGGTTTACAGGCCACATCAGGATATCCAACAAGTGGAATTGTTAATCACCCGCAACCTGCATTCAGAATGACTGCAGGGTAGAGAAGATTGAATACTGAGACTACCTCAATCATCTAAACTGGAACAACCATCTCAGTGCAATAAATCCAATTACTAAAAGATTGGATAAGTTTAGATGTTATTTATCTTTGTGTAGCATACAATTAATCAACCAATCAATGTACATGCAAAAACACAGATATTACAATAAAACAAACAATTCTGAAAATCTCCCTGCAATAGAGCATGCTGGGAAATATGATATATGGTTCTATATAGAACCCTTCTTGGCTTCCAAAGAATCATCAAATAACCCTTTCTTCAAAAAACGGTTATTAGGATGTTAAAGATTCTAGGTAGAACCCTTTTTTCTAGGAGTGTAGATGTT
>JAGTTL010000901.1:0-10000 GCA_036851935.1 Coregonus suidteri
TCATCAGTCTAAAGCTCTTTACCTCACCTCTCACAGTAGAATAATAGTCATCATCAGTCTAAAGCTCTTTACCTTCGCCTCTCACAGTAGAATAATCTTTAGCTCTTTACCTCACCTCTCACAGTAGAATAATAGTCATCATCAGTCTAAAGCTCTTTACCTCACCTCTCACAGTAGAATAATAGTCATCATCAGTCTAAAGCTCTTTACCTTCGCCTCTCACAGTAGAATAATAGTCATCATCAGTCTAAAGCTCTTTACCTCACCTCTCACAGTAGAATAATAGTCATCATCAGTCTAAAGCTCTTTACCTCGCCTCTCACAGTAGAATAATACCTCTTTACCTTCGCCTCTCACAGTAGAATAATAGTCATCATCAGTCTAAAGCTCTTTACCTCACGCCTCTCACAGTAGAATAATAGTCATCATCAGTCTAAAGCTCTTTACCTCGCCTCTCACAGTAGAATAATAGTCATCATCAGTCTAAAGCTCTTTACCTCACCTCTCACAGTAGAATAATAGTCATCATCAGTCTAAAGCTCTTTACCTTCGCCTCTCACAGTAGAATAATAGTCATCATCAGTCTAAAGCTCTTTACCTTCGCCTCTCACAGTAGAATAATAGTCATCATCAGTCTAAAGCTCTTTACCTCGCCTCTCACAGTAGAATAATAGTCATCATCAGTCTAAAGCTCTTTACCTTCGCCTCTCACAGTCTGGAATATTTCCAATCTTCAGATTCATGTAATATACATGTTCATTTGGCTTTCATTGTTGACGTGTTTTGTCTTTGGCCCAGTTACGTTTTAATGTGTGCGTTAGATAATCCATATGGGATGTCTGTTCAAACCAGCTAAACCTGTAATCATCAGTTAAGAGTTTTACTTTTAATGGCCCAGTGCAGTCCAAAGCGTGATTTCCCCAGGGTTCATATATATTTCCACACTGAGGTTGGAATAATACTGTGAAAATGGTGTAAATGATGATAATGCCTTTTTTAGTGTAAGAGCTGTTTTGAAAACCCCGCCTGAAATTTCAGCCTGTTTTTGGTGGGACGGGAGTTTTGGGCTTGCCTGGTGACGTCACCAGGCGGTAAATTAGTTAATAGACCAATAAGAAAGAGAGGTTCCAAACCTCTCTGCCAATAACAGCTAGTTTTCAGTTTTCCCCTCCCCCCACTCAGACCACTCCCAGACAGTCCTAGCTAAATTCTTGCTTGAGAAATTGCTCTTTTCTAATAAGCCATTTTTTGTTTCTTATTGACCATTTTAAAATGTAAAACAATCACAGTCAGGTACTTAATCGTTCCCCAGAAGTGATTTGATATTGAGATAAAAATTGGCTGCATTGGCCCTTTAAAAGGTTTCCTCTGAAAACCACAGTCTGTAATGCTCCCAGTCATTTTAGATTCATGTAATTTTATCCCTGATTTGGCTCCATTGTTGACATGTTTCTCTTTGACCCACTCTTTGATCTTCCAGAGTGTGTCTTTACACATACAGGTGCTGTGAAAAAGTATTTGCCCCCTTTCTAATTTTCTCTACTTTTGCATATTTGTGATACTGAATGTTATCAGATCTTCAACCAAAACCTAATATTAGATAAAAGGGAACATAAGTGAACAAATAACACAACAATTACATATTTATTTCATAAACAAAGTTATGCAACACCCAATTCCCCTGTGTGAAAAAGGAATTGCCCCCTTACACTCAATAACTGGTTGTGCCACCTTTAGCTGCAATGACTCCAACCAAATGCTTCCTGTAGTTGTTGATCAGTCTCTCACGTCGCTGTGGAGGAATTTTGGCCCACTCTTCCATGCAGAACTGCTTTAACTCAGTGACGTGTGGGTTTTCAAGCATGAACCGCTCGTTTCAAGTCCTGCCACAACATCTCAATTGGGATTAGGTCTGGACTTTGACTAGGCCATTCCAAAACTTCCAATTTGTTGCTTTTTAGCAATTTTAGCAATAGACTTGATTGTGTGTGTTTATGAAATAAATGAAATAAATATGTAATTGTTGTGTTATTTGTACACTTATGTTCCCTTTTATCTAATATTAGGTGTTGGTTGAAGATCTGATGACATTCAGTATCACAAATATGCAAAAGTAGAGAAAATTAGAAAGGGGGCAAATCCTTTTTCACAGCACCTGTATGTCCATATTCCAGAGTGTGTCTTACTGGCAGGTCGTGACATAATGTTTCAGTTTCTAGATGTAATAATAATGTAATGGGAGACAGCTGTTGTCTGATTAACTGAGGTTTTTCCGGTTACCGTTTCCCGTTTTACCAGTGGGTCCGTCCGTCTGTCTGCAGGTTCAGTCATGACTGACGGGGAGGAGAGAGAACCAGAGGAAGAGGAGGAGGAGAAGGAGGGGGTGAGGGTCCCTATACCGGGACAGAGGGGTGAGACGGGGGAGACGGGGGAGGAGGGGGAGGAAGAGGAGCTCCCGTACCCGTCTCTCTCCCCCGTGGTTCTGTTTCGTCTCTCCCAGACCTCCCCACCTCGCTGCTGGTGCCTCAAGGCTGTCTGCCACCCATATCCTTTATACTGGTCCACACACACACACACACACACACACACACACACACACACTGGTCACACACACACACACACACACACACACACACTGGTCCACACACACACACACACACACACACACTGGTCCACACACACACACACACACACACACACACTGGTCCACACACACCCACATACACACCCACTGGTCCACACACACACACTGGCCACAGGTTAGTGAGTGTGTTTGATATCAGCTGGAGCATGTTGTTATGGGAGAGGAACCGAAGTGTTGTTGTGGGAGAGGAACCAAAGTGTTGTTGTGGGAGAGGAACCAAAGTGTTGTTATGGGAGAGGAACCAAAGTGTTGTTATGGGAGAGGAACCGAAGTGTTGTTATGGGAGAGGAACCAAAGTGTTGTATGGGAGAGGAACCGAAGTGTTGTTATGGGAGAGGAACCAAAGTGTTGTTATTGGAGAGGAACCGAAGTGTTGTTGTGGGAGAGGAACCGAAGTGTTGTTGTGGGAGAGGAACCAAAGTGTTGTTGTGGGAGAGGAACCAAAGTGTTGTTGTGGGAGAGGAACCAAAGTGTTGTTATGGGAGAGGAACCAAAGTGTTGTTATGGGAGAGGAACCAAAGTGTTGTTATGGGAGAGGAACCAAAGTGTTGTTTGTGGGAGAGGAACCAAAGTGTTGTTGTGGGAGAGGAAACCAAAGTGTTGTTGTGGGAGAGGAACCAAAGTGTTGTTGTGGGAGAGGCACCAAAGTGTTGATGTGGGAGAGGAAGTGTGTTATGTGGGAGAGGAACCAAAGTGTTGTTATGGGAGAGGAACCGAAGTGTTGTTATGGGAGAGGAACCGAAGTGTTGTTATGGGAGAGGAACCAAAGTGTTGTTGTGGGAGAGGCACCAAAGTGTTGTTATGGGAGAGGAACCAAAGTGTTGTTATGGGAGAGGAACCAAAGTGTTGATGTGGGAGAGGAACCAAAGTGTTGTTATGGGAGAGGAACCGAAGTGTTGTTGTGGGAGAGGAACCAAAGTGTTGTTGTGGGAGAGGCACCAAAGTGTTGTTATGGGAGAGGAACCGAAGTGTTGTTATGGGAGAGGAAACCAAAGTGTTTGTTGTGGGAGAGGAACCAAAGTGTTGTTGTGGGAGAGGAACCAAAGTGTTGTTATGGGAGAGGAACCAAAGTGTTGTTGTGGGAGAGGAACCAAAGTGTTGTTGTGGGAGAGGAACCAAAGTGTTGTTGTGGGAGAGGAACCAAAGTGTTGTTGTGGGAGAGGAACCAAAGTGTTGTTGTGGGAGAGGGACCAAAGTGTTGTTGTGGGAGAGGAACCAAAGTGTTGTTGTGGGAGAGGAACCAAAGTGTTATGGGAGAGGAACCAAAGTGTTGTTGTGGGAGAGGAACCAAAGTGTTGTGTGGGAGAGGAACCAAAGTGAATGGGAGAGGAACCAAAGTGTTGTTATGGGAACTGTGGTACTGCTGTTACTGGGAACTGTGTGGTACTGCTGTTACTGGGAACTGTGTGGTACTGCTGTTATGGGAACTGTGTGGTACTGCTGTTATGGGAACTGTGTGGTACTGCTGTTACTGGGAACTGTGTGGTACTGCTGTTATGGGAACTGTGTGGTACTGCTGTTATGGAACTGTGTGGTACTGCTGTTATGGGAACTGTGTGGTACTGCTGTTATGGGAACTGTGTGGTACTGCTGTTATGGGAACTGTGTGGTACTGCTGTTATACTGCTGTTATGGGAACTGTGTGGTACTGCTGTTACTGGGAACTGTGTGGTACTGCTGTTATGGGAACTGTGTGGTACTGCTGTTACTGGGAACTGTGTGGTACTGCTGTTATGGGAACTGTGTGGTACTGCTGTTATGGGAACTGTGTGGTACTGCTGTTATGGGAACTGTGTGGTACTGCTGTTATGGGAACTGTGTGGTACTGCTGTTATGGGACTGTGTGTGGTACTGCTGTTTATGGAACTGTGTGGTACTGCTGTTATGGGAACTGTGTGGTACTGCTGTTATGGGAACTGTGTGGTACTGCTGTTACTGGGAACTGTGTGGTACTGCTGTTACTGGGAACTGTGTGGTACTGCTGTTATGGGAACTGTGTGGTACTGCTGTTATGGGAACTGTGTGGTACTGCTGTTACTGGGAACTGTGTGGTACTGCTGTTACTGGGAACTGTGTGGTACTGCTGTTACTGGGAACTGTGTGGTACTGCTGTTATGGGAACTGTGTGGTACTGCTGTTACTGGGAACTGTGTGGTACTGCTGTTATGGGAACTGTGTGGTACTGCTGTTATGGGAACTGTGTGGTACTGCTGTTATGGGAACTGTGTGGTACTGCTGTTATGGGAACTGTGTGGTACTGCTGTTACTGGGAACTGTGTGGTACTGCTGTTACTGGGAACTGTGTGGTACTGCTGTTATGGGAACTGTGTGTACTGCTGTTATGGGAACTGTGTGGTACTGCTGTTATGGGAACTGTGTGGTACTGCTGTTATGGGAACTGTGTGGTACTGCTGTTATGGGAACTGTGTGGTACTGCTGTTATGGGAACTGTGTGGTACTGCTGTTACTGGGAACTGTGTGGTACTGCTGTTACTGGGAACTGTGTGGTACTGCTGTTATGGGAACTGTGTGGTACTGCTGTTACTGGGAACTGTGTGGTACTGCTGTTACTGGGAACTGTGTGGTACTGCTGTTACTGGGAACTGTGTGGTACTGCTGTTATGGGAACTGTGTGGTACTGCTGTTACTGGGAACTGTGTGGTACTGCTGTTACTGGGAACTGTGTGGTACTGCTGTTATGGGAACTGTGTGGTACTGCTGTTATGGGAACTGTGTGGTACTGCTGTTATGGGAACTGTGTGGTACTGCTGTTATGGGAACTGTGTGGTACTGCTGTTATGGGAACTGTGTGGTACTGCTGTTATGGGAACTGTGTGGTACTGCTGTTACTGGGAACTGTGTGGTACTGCTGTTACTGGGAACTGTGTGGTACTGCTGTTATGGGAACTGTGTGGTACTGCTGTTACTGGGAACTGTGTGGTACTGCTGTTACTGGGAACTGTGTGGTACTGCTGTTACTGGGGAACTGTGTGGTACTGCTGTTATGGGAACTGTGTGGTACTGCTGTTATGGGAACTGTGTGGTACTGCTGTTATGGGAACTGTGTGGTACTGCTGTTATGGGAACTGTGTGGTACTGCTGTTATGGGAACTGTGTGGTACTGCTGTTACTGGGAACTGTGTGGTACTGCTGTTACTGGGAACTGTGTGGTACTGCTGTTATGGGAACTGTGTGGTACTGCTGTTACTGGGAACTGTGTGGTACTGCTGTTATGGGAACTGTGTGGTACTGCTGTTATGGGAACTGTGTGGTACTGCTGTTACTGGGAACTGTGTGGTACTGCTGTTACTGGGAACTGTGTGGTACTGCTGTTATGGGAACTGTGTGGTACTGCTGTTACTGGGAACTGTGTGGTACTGCTGTTACTGGGAACTGTGTGGTACTGCTGTTATGGGAACTGTGTGGTACTGCTGTTACTGGGAACTGTGTGGTACTGCTGTTATGGGAACTGTGTGGTACTGCTGTTACTGGGAACTGTGTGGTACTGCTGTTACTGGGAACTGTGTGGTACTGCTGTTATGGGAACTGTGTGGTACTGCTGTTATGGGAACTGTGTGGTACTGCTGTTACTGGGAACTGTGTGGTACTGCTGTTATGGGAACTGTGTGGTACTGCTGTTATGGGAACTGTGTGGTACTGCTGTTACTGGGAACTGTGTGGTACTGCTGTTACTGGGAACTGTGTGGTACTGCTGTTACTGGGAACTGTGTGGTACTGCTGTTATGGGAACTGTGTGGTACTGCTGTTATGGGAACTGTGTGGTACTGCTGTGTTACTGGGAACTGTGTGGTACTGCTGTTATGGGAACTGTGTGGTACTGCTGTTACTGGGAAACTGTGTGGTACTGCTGTTATGGGAACTGTGTGGTACTGCTGTGTTACTGGGAACTGTGTGGTACTGCTGTTACTGGGAACTGTGTGGTACTGCTGTTGTGGGAACTGTGTGGTACTGCTGTTATGGGAACTGTGTGGTACTGCTGTTATGGGAACTGTGTGGTACTGCTGTTATGGGAACTGTGTGGTACTGCTGTTACTGGGAACTGTGTGGTACTGCTGTTATGGGAACTGTGTGGTACTGCTGTTACTGGGAAACTTTGTGGTACTGCTGTTACTGGGAACTGTGTGGTACTGCTGTTATGGGAACTGTGTGGTACTGCTGTTACTGGGAACTGTGTGGTACTGCTGTTACTGGGAACTGTGTGGTACTGCTGTTATGGGAACTGTGTGGTACTGCTGTTATGGGAACTGTGTGGTACTGCTGTTATGGGAACTGTGTGGTACTGCTGTTACTGGGAACTGTGTGGTACTGCTGTTGTGGGAACTGTGTTGTACTGCTGTTATGGGAACTGTGTGGTACTGCTGTTACTGGGAACTGGGTGGTACTGCTGTTATGGGAACTGTGTGGTACTGCTGTTACTGGGAACTGGGTGTACTGCTGTTACTGGGAACTGTGTGGTACTGCTGTTATGGGAACTGTGTGGTACTGCTGTTACTGGGAACTGTGTGGTACTGCTGTTACTGCTGTTTCAGTGTGTGTTGTGTGTTGCCAAGGTTTATTTATTATGTTTATGATGATGTCAGGTTGTTTAGTTGGATCTGATTGGCTTTAGCAGACCAGAGGGGTATGATGTCACAGAGCGCGAGTAGAGCGTGTGTGTGTGTGTGTGTGTGTGTGTGTGTGTGTGTGTGTGTAGTGTGTGTATCCATTAACTTTATAATCCTGTACCATGGAAGCAGAAAGCACATTTCACCACCTCCGTATGAGGGTGTCTGTACGAGGGTGTCTGTACGAGGGTGTCTGTACGAGGGTGTCTGTACGAGGGTGTCTGTACGAGGGTGTCTGTACGTGTCTGTGTGTGTCTGTGTGGGTATGTGTATGTGTGTGTGTGTGTAGTGTCTGTGTGTGTGTGTGTGTGTGTGTGTGTCTGTGTGTAGTGTATGTGTGTGTGTGTGTGTGTGTGTGTCTGTGTGTAGTGTCTGTGTGTGTGTGTGTGTGTGTGTGTGTCTGTGTATGTGTGTGGGTATGTGTCTGTGTGTCTGTGTGTTGTGTGTGTGAGTGTGTGTTTGTCTGTGTGTAGTGTGTGTTGTGTGTGTGTGTGTGTGTGTTTTACAGTTTGTTATTCCCCTGTACTCTCTCAGTGCTCGGGCTGGTGTGCCCACAATGCACCTTGTCTTCAGATGTTTACAGACCAGATTAAACACAGGCTTCATGACAGAGTGGTGTTGGTATGTGGGGTACTTCCTGAAGATTGAAATGTTCCCTCATTGCGCGTCTCCATAGGGACCATCACTAATGAATCTCCAGGGTTACGGCGGCTTGTCGTGTCGACCAGTTGTAGTCACTAAATCCCTGATACCCCCTGAGAGACATTACACCCCTCTTCCTCATCTCTCTCCTAACCCTGAGAGACATTACACCCCTCCTCCTCCTCCTCCTCATCTCTCTCCTAACCCTGAGAGACATAACACCCCTCTTCCTCATCTCTCTCCTCAAACCCTGAGAGACATAACACCCCTCCTCTTCCTCCTCATCTCTCTCCTAACCCTGAGAGACATAACACCCCTCCCCCTCCTCCTCATCTCTCTCCTAACCCTGAGAGACATAACACCCCTCCTCCTCCTCCTCATCTCTCTCCTAACCCTGAGAGACATAACACCCCCCCTCCTCCTCCTCATCTCTCTCCTAACCCTGAGAGACATAACACCCCCCCCTCCTCCTCCTCATCTCTCTCCTAACCCTGAGAGACATAACACCCCTCCCCCTCCTCCTCATCTCTCTCCTAACCCTGAGAGACATAACACCCCTCCTCCTCCTCATCTCTCTCCTAACCCTGAGAGACATAACACCCCTCCTCCTCCTCCTCATCTCTCTCCTAACCCTGAGAGACATAACACCCCTACCTCCTCATCTCTCTCCTAACACTGAGATACATAACACCCCTCCTCCTCCTCATCTCTCTCCTAACCCTGAGAGACAGAGACACCCCTCCTCCTCCTCATCTCTCTCCTAACCCTGAGAGACATACCACCTCCTCCTCCTCCTCATCTCTCTCCTAACCCTAAGACATAACACCCCTCCTCCTCCTCATCTCTCTCCTAACCCTGAGAGACATAAACACCCCTCCTCCTCCTCCTCATCTCTCTCCTAACCCTGAGAGACATAACAACCCTCTTCCTCATCTCTCTCCTAACCCTGAGAGACATAACACCCCTCCTCCTCCTCCTCCTCCACCTCATCTCTCTCATAAAAGAGAGACATAACACACTTCTTCCTCACATCACTCCTAACCCTGAGAGACATAACACCCCTCCTCCTCCTCATCTCTCTCCTAACCCTGAGAGACATAACACCCCTCCTCCTCCTCCTCATCTCTCTCCTAACCCTGAGAGACATAAACACCCCTCCTCCTCCTCATCTCTCTCCTAACCCTGAGAGACATAACACCCCTCCTCCTCCTCCTCATCTCTCTCCTAACCTGAGAGACATAACACCCCACCTCCTCCTCACCTCTCTCCTAACCCTGAGAGACATAACACCCCTCTCCTCCACATCACTCTCCTAACCCTGAGAGACATAACACCCCCCTCCTCCTCCTCCTCATCTCTCCCTAACCCTGAGAGACATAACACCCCTCCTCCTCCTCCACATCTCTCTCCTAACCCTGAGAGACATAACACTCCTCATCTCTCTCCTAACCCTGAGAGACATAACACAACCTCCTCCTCCTCATCTCTCTCCTAACCCTGAGAGACATAACACCCTACCTCCTCCTCCTCATCTCTCTCCTAACCCTGAGAGACATAACACCCCTCCTCCTCCTCCTCCTCACACTCTCCTAACCCTGAGAGACATAACACCCCCCCTCCTCCTCCTCATCTCTCTCCTAACCCTGAGAGAAGAGACACCTCCTCCTCCTCCTCATCTCTCTCCTAACCCTGAGAGACATAACACCCCCCTCCTCCTCCTCATAAATCTCACCACCTAACCCTGAGAGACATAACACCCCTCCTCCTCCTCATCTCTCTCCACAAACCTGAGATACATAACACCCCTCCTCCTCATCTCTCTCCTAACCCTGAGAGACATAACACCCCTCCTCCTCCTCACAACCCTGAGAGACATAACACCCCTCCTCCTCCTCCCTCATCTCTCTCCTAACATAAGAGAGAGCCACAACACCCCTCTTCCTCATCTCTCTCCTAAACCTGAGAGACATAACACCCCCCTTCCTCCTACATAAAGAGAGACACCACAACACTACATAAAGAGAGACGCCACAACACTACATAAAGAGAGACACCACAACACTACATAGAGAGAGACACCACAACACTA
>JAGTTL010000901.1:15000-23000 GCA_036851935.1 Coregonus suidteri
GAGAGAGAGAGAGAGAGTGAGAGAGAGAGAGGAGAGAGAGAGAGAGAGAGAGAGAGAGAGAGAGAGAGAGAGAGAGAGAGAGAGAGAGAGAGAGAGAGAGAGAGAGAGAGAGAGAGAGAGAGAGAGAGAGAGAGAGAGAGAGAGAGAGAGAGAGAGAGAGAGGAGAGAGAGAGAGAGAGAGAGAGAGAGAGAGAGAGAGAGAAGAGGAGAAGAGAGAGAGAGAGACTAGAGGAGAGGCGAGGTGAGACGGAGACAGAGAAGGGGAGAGGAGAAAAGAGTGAAGAGGAGAGGAGAGGAGAGAGGAGAAGATAGAGAAGAGGACAGAACAGAAGAGGAGAGAGAGAAGAGAGATGAGAGAGGAGAAGAGAGGAGAGAGGAGAAGAGGAGAGGAGAGGAGAGGAGTGTAAATGGGATAAGATGTGAGTTGATGAAGGAATGAGTCGTTCCAGCCAATTAAACTGATTTCATCTGACATCGCTATGGTTACCACACACACACACACTGTCTCTCTCTCTCTCTCTTTCTCTCACACTGGTTATGACACTGACAGTCTGAAAGGGTGCTAGGTGGGGAGGGGGTGGGGGGGTCATGACGATGTTACCAGCTCTGCACCCTCCGCTGGCCATGCTTGTCCACCTGGCTACCACTACCCCGGCCACCAGCTCTGCACCCTCCGCTGGCCATGCTTTCCACCTGGCTACCACTACCCGGCCACCAGCTCTGCACCCTCCGCTGGCCATGCGTTCCACTGGCTACCACTACCCCCGGCCACCAGCTCTGCACCCTCCGCTGGCCATGAGGAGACCTGGCTACCCTAGAGAGGCCACCAGCTCTGCACCCTCCGCTGGCCATGCTTTCCACCTGGCTACCACTACCCCGGCCACCAGCTCTGAACCCTCCGCTGGCCATGAGGAGAGAGAGGACCACTACCCCGGCCACCAGCTCTGCACCCTCCGCTGGCCATGCTTTCCACCTGGCTACCACTACCCCGGCCACCAGCTCTGCACCCTCCGCTGGCCATGGGGAGACCTGGCTAGAGTGAAGAGGAGGCCACCAGCTCTGCACCCTCCGCTGAAGATGCTTTCCACCTGGCTACCACTACTACCCGGCCACCAGCTCTGCACCCTCCGCTGGCCATGCTTTCCACCTGGCTACCACTACCCCGGCCACCAGAGAAGAGAGCACCCTCCGCTGGCCATGCTTTCCACCTGGCTACAACTACCCCCGGCCACCAGCTCTGCACCCTCCGCTGGCCATGCTTTCCACCTGGCTACCACTACCCCGAGTTGACCAGCTCTGCACCCTCCGCTGGCCATGCTTTCCACCTGGCTACCACTACCCCGGCACACCAGCTCTGCACCCTCCGCTGGCCATGCTTTCACACTGGTACCACTGACCCTGCCACAGCTCTGCAAAGGGTGGCCAGGGGGAAGGGGGTGGGGGGGGCCACCACGATGTTACCGTCCGCTGGCCATGCTTTCACCTGGCTTATATACCCCGGCCACCAGCTCTGCACCCTCCGCTGGCCATGCTTTCCACCTGGCTCACTACCCCGGCCACCAGCTCTGCACCCTCCGCTGGCCATGCTTTCCACCTGGCTACCACTACCCCGGCCACCAGCTCTGCACCCTCCGCTGGCCATGCTTTCCACCTGGCTACCACTACCCCGGCCACCAGCTCTGCACCCTCCGCTGGCCATGCTTTCCACCTGGCTACCACTACCCCGGCCACCAGCTCTGCACCCTCCGCTGGCCATGCTTTCCACCTGGCTACCACTACCCCGGCCACCAGCTCTGCACCCTCCGCTGGCCATGCTTTCCACCTGGCTACCACTACCCCGGCCACCAGCTCTGCACCCTCCGCTGGCCATGCTTTCCACCTGGCTACCACTACCCCGGCCACCAGCTCTGCACCCTCCGCTGCAACTTGCCCATGCCCCCCCCCCCGCTTCTCCTTCACCCAAATTCAGACAGCTGATGTCCTGAAAGAGCTGCAAAATCTGGACCCCTACAAATCATCTGGGCTAGACAATCTGGACCCTTTCTTTCTAAAACTAGCCGCCGAAATTGTCGCAATCCCTATTACTAGCCTGTTCAACCTCTCTTTCGTATCGTCTGAGATCCCCAGAGATTGGAATGCTGCCGCGGTCATCCCCCTCTTCAAAGGGGGTGACACTCTCTAGATCCAAACTGTTACAGACCTATATCCATCCTGCCCTGCCTTTCGAAGGTTTTTGAAAGCCAAGTTAACAAACAGATCACAGACCATTTCGAATCCCACCGTACCTTCTCCGCTATGCAATCTGGTTTCCGAGCTGGTCATGGGTGCACCTCAGCCACGCTCAAGGTCCTAAACGATATTATAACCGCGATCGATAATAGACAGTACTGTGCAGCCGTCTTCATCGACCTGGCCAAGGCTTTCGACTCTGTCAACCACCGCATTCTTATTGGCAGACTAAATAGCCCTGGTTTCTCAAATGACTGCCTCGCCTGGTTCACCAACTACTTCTCAGATAGAGTTCAATGTGTCAAATCGGAGGGCCTGTTGTCTGGACCTATGGCCGTCTCTATGGGGGTGCCACAGGGTTCAATTCTTGGGCTGACTCTTTTCTCCGTGTATATCAATGATGTCGCTCTTGCTGCTGGTGACTCTCAGATCCACCTCTACGCAGACGACACCATTTTGTATACATCTGGCCCTTTCATTGGACACTGTGTTAACAAACCTCCAAACGAGCTTCAATGCCATACAACAATCCTTCCGTAGCCTCCAACTGCTCTTAAACACTAGTAAAACTAAATGCATGCTCGTCAATCGAACGCTGCTGGCACCCGCCCACCCGACTAGAATCACTACTCTCGACGGGTCTGACCTAGAGTATGTGGACAACTACAAATACCTAGGTGTCTGGTTAGACTGTAAACTCTCCTTCCAGACTCACATTAAAGAATCTCCAATCCAAAGTGAAATCTAGAATCGGTTTCCTATTTCGCAACAAAGCCTCCTTCACTCATGCTGCCAAACATGCCCTCGTAAAACTGACTATCCTACCGAGCCTTGACTTCGGCGATGTCATTTACAAAATAGCCTCCAACACTCTACTCAGCAAATTGGATGTAGTCTATCACAGTGCCATCCGTTTTGTCACCAAAGCCCCATACACTACCCACCACTGTGACCTGTACGCTCTTTTTGCTGGTCCTCACTACATATTCGTCGCCAAACCCACTGGCTCCAGGTCATCTATAAATCACTGCTAGGCAAATCCCTGCCTTATCTTAGCTCATTGGTCACCATAGCATACCTTATACATGTCTTTATATGGTAATGAGAGAGAGAGAGAGAGAGAGAGAGAGAGAGAGAGCCCCCAAGGAGAGACCCCTCAGAGAGAGAGAGAGATTCTATAGAGAGAGAGAGAGAGAGAGAGAGAGAGAGAGAGTAAGAGAGAGAGAGAGAGAGAGAGAGAGAGAGAGAGAGAGAGAGAGAGAGAGAGAGAGAGAGAGACCCCAATTTAACCCCTCACAGACATCCTTATTCTATAGATGTTACCTTATACATGTATTTATATGGTAATGAGTATGCTAATGATGGGACCATATAAGGTCATGCACTGTGTGGTGTGTGTGGGTGCTCTGCTCTGGCCAGGGGTGAAGGATGATGGCAGAGAGATTTGAGGGAGGGAGAATGAGATGGCCTGAGAGAGAGAGAGGGAGGGAGGGAGAGAGAGGGAGGAGAGAGAGAGAGAGAGAGACGGAGAGAGAGAGAGAGACGGAGAGGGAGTTTGTCTTTAGTTATGTTATATTTAGTTATATTTAGTTATATGTTATATTTAGTTATTAGTTATATTTAGTTATGTTATATTTAGTTATATGTTATAATTAGTTATATTAGTTATATTTAGTTATATGTTACAGTGGGGGAAAAAAGTATTTAGTCAGCCACCAATTGTGCAAGTTCTCCCACTTAAAAAGATGAGAGAGGCCTGTAATTTTCATCATAGGTACACGTCAACTATGACAGACAAAATGAGAAAAAAAAATCCAGAATTTTTTTTGAATTTATTTGCAAATTATGGTGGAAAATAAGTATTTGGTCACCTACAAACAAGCAAGATGTCTGGCTCTCACAGACCTGTAACTTCTTCTTTAAGAGGCTCCTCTGTCCTCCACTCGTTACCTGTATTAATGGCACCTGTTTGAACTTGTTATCAGTATAAAAGACACCTGTCCACAACCTCAAACAGTCACACTCCAAACTCCACTATGGCCAAGACCAAAGAGCTGTCAGGACACCAGAAACAAAATTGTAGACCTGCACCAGGCTGGGAAGAATGAATCTGCAATAGGTAAGCAGCTTGGTTTGAAGAAATCAACTGTGGGAGCAATTATTAGGAAATGGAAGACATACAAGACCACTGATAATCTCCCTCGATCTGGGGCTCCACGCAAGATCTCACCCCGTGGGGTCAAAATGATCACAAGAACGGTGAGCAAAAATCCCAGAACCACACAGGGGGACCTAGCGAATGACCTGCAGAGAGCTGGGACCAAAGTAACAAAGCCTACCATCAGTAACACACTACGCCGCCAGGGACTCAAATCCTGCAGTGCCAGACGTGTCCCCCTGCTTAAGCCAGTACATGTCCAGGCCCGTCTGAAGTTTGCTAGAGTGCATTTGGAGGATCCAGAAGAGGATTGGGAGAATGTCATATGGTCAGATGAAACCAAAATAGAACTTTTTGGTAAAAACTCAACTCGTCATGTTTGGAGAACAAAGAATGCTGAGTTGCATCCAAAGAACACCATACCTACTGTGAAGCATGGGGGTGGAAACATCATGCTTTGGGGCTGTTTTTTCTGCAAAGGGACCAGGACGACTGATCCGTGTAAAGGAAAGAATGAATGGGGCCATGTATCGTGAGATTTTGAGTGAAAACCTCTTTCCATCAGCAAGGGCATTGAAGATGAAACGTGGCTGGGTCTTTCAGCATGACAATGATCCCAAACACACCGCCCGGGCAACGAAGGAGTGGCTTCGTAAGAAGCATTTCAAGGTCCTGGAGTGGCCTAGCCAGTCTCCAGATCTCAACCCCATAGAAAATCTTTGGAGGGAGTTTGAAAGTCCGTGTTGCCCAGCGACAGCCCCAAAACATCACTGCTCTAGAGGAGATCTGCATGGAGGAATGGGCCAAAATACCAGCAACAGTGTGTGAAAACCTTGTGAAGACTTACAGAAAACGTTTGACCTGTGTCATTGCCAACAAAGGATATATAACAAAGTATTGAGAAACTTTTGTTATTGACCAAATACTTATTTTTCCACCATAATTTGCAAATAAATTCATTAAAAAATCCTACAATGTGATTTTCTGGATTTTGTTTCTCATTTTGTCTGTCATAGTTGACGTGTACCTATGATGAAAATTACAGGCCTCTCTCATCTTTTTAAGTGGGAGAACTTGCACAATTGGTGGCTGACTAAATACTTTTTTCCCCCACTGTATATTTAGTTATATGATATATTTAGTTATGTTATATTTAGTTATATTTAGTTATATGTTATATTTAGTTATGTTACATTTAGTTATATGTTATATTTAGTTATATTTAGTTATATGTTATATTTAGTTATATTTAGTTATATGTTATATTTAGTTATATGTTATATTTAGTTATGTTATATTTAGTTATATGATATATTTAGTTATATGTTATACAGTGAGGGAAAAAAGTATTTGATCCCCTGCTGATTTTGTATGTTTGCCCACTGACAAAGAGATGATCATTCTATAATTTTAATGGTAGGTTTATTTGAACAGTGAGAGACAGAATAACAACAAACAAATCCAGAAAAACGCATGTCAAAATGTTATAAATTGATTTGCATTTTAATGAGGGAAATAAGTATTTGACCCCCTCTCAATCAGAAAAATTTCTGGCTCCCAGGTGTCTTTTATACAGGTAACAAGCTGAGATTAGGAGCACACTCTTAAAGAGTGTGCCCCTAATCTCAGTTTGTTACCTGTATAAAAGACACCTGTCCACAGAAGCAATCAATTAATCAGATTCCAAACTCTCCACCATGGCCAAGACCAAAGAGCTCTCCAAGGATGTCAGGGACAAGATTGTAGACCTACACAAGGCTGGAATGGGCTACAAGACCATCGCCAAGCAGCTTGGTGAGAAGGTGACAACAGTTGGTGCGATTATTCGCAAATGGAAGAAACACAAAAGACCTGTCAATCTCCCTCGGCCTGGGGCTCCATGCAAGATCTCACCTCGTGGAGTTGCAATGATCATGAGAGCGGTGAGGAATCAGCCCAGAACTACACGGGAGGATCTTGTCAATGATCTCAAGGCAGCTGGGACCATAGTCACCAAGAAAACAATTGGTAACACACTATGCCGTGAAGGACTGAAATCCTGCAGCGCCCGCAAGGTCCCCCTGCTCAAGAAAGCACATATACATGCCCGTCTGAAGTTTGCCAATGAACATCTGAATGATTCAGAGGAGAACTGGGTGAAAGTGTTGTGGTCAGATCAGACCAAAATGGAGCTCTTTGGCATCAACTCAACTCGCCGTGTTTGGAGGAGGAGGAATGCTGCCCATGACCCCAAGAACACCATCCCCACCGTCAAACATGGAGGTGGAAACATTATGCTTTGGGGGTGTTTTTCTGCTAAGGGGACAGGACAACTTCACCGCATCAAAGGGACGATGGACGGGGCCATGGACCGTCAAATCTTGGGTGAGAACCTCTTTCCCTCAGCCAGGGCATTGAAAATGGGTCGTGGATGGGTATTCCAGCATGACAATGACCCAAAACACACGGCCAAGGTAACAAAGGAGTGGCTCAAGAAGAAGCACATTAAGGTCCTGGAGTGGCCTAGCCAGTCTCCAGACCTTAATCCCATAGAAAATCTGTGGAGGGAGCTGAAGGTTCGAGTTGCCAAACGTCAGCCTCGAAACCTTAATGACTTGGAGAAGATCTGCAAAGAGGAGTGGAACAAAATCCGTCCTGAGATGTGTGCAAACCTGGTGGCCAACTACAAGAAACGTCTGACCTCTGTGATTGCCGACAAGGGTTTTGCCACCAAGTACTAAGTCATGTTTTGCAGAGGGGTCAAATACTTATTTCCCTCTTTAAAATGCAAATCAATTTATAAAATTTTTGACATGCGTTTTTCTGGATGTTTTTGTTGTTATTCTGTCTCTCACTGTTCAAATAAACCTACCATTAAAATTATAGACTGATCATGTCTTTGTCAGTGGGCAAACGTACAACATCAGCAGGGGATCAAATACTTTTTTCCCTCACTGTATTTAGTTATATTTAGTTATATGTTATATTTAGTTATATGTTATATTTAGTTATATGTTATATTTAGTTCTGTTATATTTAGTTATATGTTATATTTAGTTATATGTTATATTTAGTTATATGTTATATTTAGTTATATGTTGTATTTAGTTATATGTTATATTTAGTTATATGTTATATTTATATTTATGTTATATTTAGTTATATGTTATATTTAGTTATATGTTATATTTAGTTATATTTAGTTATATGTTATATTTAGTTATATGTTATATTTAGTTATATGTTGTATTTAGTTATATGTTATATTTAGTTATATGTTATATTTAGTTATATGTTATATTTAGTTATATTTAGTTATATGTGATATTTAGTTATGTTATATTTAGTTATATGTTATATTTAGTTATATGTTATATTTAGTTATATGTTATATTTAGTTTTGTTATATATGTTATATTTAGTTATATATTTAGTTATATTATTTATATGTTGTATTAGTTATATGTTTATTTCGGTATATGTTGTAGTTAGTTATATGTTATATTTAGTTATATGTGATATTTAGTTATATGTTATTTTTATATGTGATATTTAGTTATATGTTATATTTAGTTTATATTTAGTTATATGTTATATTTAGTTATATGTTATATTTAGTTATATGTTATATTTA
>JAGTTL010000902.1:0-22967 GCA_036851935.1 Coregonus suidteri
TCAGCCCCGGCACGGCCCTTGCCGGTTCCACCTTTGGCCCGGGGCCCTTTCACCGGTCAGGTGCTGCTTCACGTGGGAGCTAGGCAATCCGCTCCCCCAAAAGTTTTTCATTTTCCAGCCGGGCCCGGGCAGAGCCAGCCCGGGCCCCGGGGTATTTTGGGCGGGGTTGAGAAAGGAGGGGGGGGTAAAGGCCGGGAGCCAGAACCGCCCCCGGGAGGTATGCCCGCCCGCCCTCCCCTGTTTTTTTTTTAAAGGTTGAGCGGGGGGACGAAAGTCCGCCCCTTTTTTGGGGGGGGGGGTCTGCCCAAAACCCGGGCTCGGGGACTCTATATGTTAACCAGGGGGGTTTTTTTCATTCTGTGGTGTTCATTCTATTTTGTTTGTTTTCTTTTTTGGCCTGAGGGGACCCCCAATAAAGAGGCAACGAGGTCACATTTGGCGGGTTTTGTCTTGTTTGGGGAGCCATATTTAACTGTCTTTTTTCCCCCTTTTGTGTTTGTGGGTTTTTGTTCCGTGTCTTTTTTTTGTTACCGTTGGCCGTTACAACCCGGTTTATTTTTTTTGTTCGTGGCTTTTTTAAAAAAAGTCTAAATGTTCGTTCAACACGCTGACCTTTGGGTTTCTACTTCTTTTCCCTGACGATCGTGACCCCCCTCATGTAGCTCTACTCCATTTTGGGGCCTGGTTTTTCACAAACCAACTAATCATTTCCATCATATCATTAAAACACTGTTTTTGGGGTAAAAAATGACTCTAAAATCCATGCGGCCCCTAACTTGTAAAATTTTTCAAACTTTTTTTAAAAACCCAAAGGGGAAAAAAACGCCAGTCTTCCCCTTTGAGGGGCCCCCTGAGTGAAACCTAAATTTATAGTGCCCCCTCAATTTAAAGAGGTCATCAATTAAAACCATTTAAAAGGGATGTCCATTAAATTTAAGAACATTTATTCTTATTAAAAATGAATCAACTAAAAATTAGGTAGGCATACTTTTTTTTTTAAAACACAACCTACTTTTTTTGGTACATTTTATTGAGATTTATTAAAACCTTGTTGTTGATTACACAGAGGGGTTTTTTTTTTTCTGTCATCAATAGAATGCTTTACCCTTAGGCTGGCCCACTACAATTGTAACATCCCATTCAGGTGTCAGGAGGGAATCTTTTTCTCACAAAAGGGGACTCAAGCAGACTGTCCTTTTCAATTTTTTTCACTAGTCTGTTAGGTCTACAAAAAAATTTGTCCATTCTACACAAGTAATTTGAAAGAAAAGTTTTAAAAACTGAAACATTCCCCAATAAGTTATATTACAACCCTACCCCCTGAAGTACATGTGTTCTCTCACTAATAAAATAGCCCTTTAATCTGCCCTTGGTTGTTTGAACAGTCTTTTTTGCACTGTTCGGGTTTGTCTGGGGCAACAGGTCCTTCCAGAATGGGAAATCTTTGATGTCCAATGGAGTCCCCATTCCCCTGGTTTTTAACCTTGAGCACAGCCCAATCCCTAATATATAAAAATAAACCCCCTATCCCCACATTTTTTATTAAAAAAAAATCTGTAACTCAAAATCAAATGGTTGACCATTCAAACGCCCATGTGTTTTGCCAAATTAAAAGCCCAATATGTTTTTAATTCATAAATAGCCCAGGCTTACTTGGGTTTTTTGTTCGTCTCAGCCTACCATTTAATAAATATTATTCATCATCATCATAAATCATCATAAATCATTATCAATAAAATACATAGGTTTACCTTACTACAGTAAAACAAGTCTTCCATAGCCCCTTATTCACCTCAGTAAACAAATTTCCCAAAAAAAATGAGGGTTCAAAAAAACATCACCCCTTAAAATGCCTAAGCAAATTAGCCATAGATCAACAAGGTAAAAATGCAGCACTAAAATAAAAAAGGGCAGCTCATCCACAATTTTTATTTTGGGGCCCCAAGAGCCCTGGCCATTGATCGTTAAATAAACCAGGGGCTTTTCAGTCGAGTGATCCTTCGGTATTTTTAACGGTACGCATGCTCAAAAGGGGGAAAAAATTGCTGGTTTGTGTAATTATTATGCCCAAAAAATTTTTAAATTGAAAGAAATGTGTCTTAAATGTTGACCCTTTAATTTTTAATAAATTTTTAAAAATAAGGAAATCAATATCCCTGACTATAAACCGTATTTTTAAATTATTTTAACATTTTTTTACCAGTCTTTCTAGTTTTTTAAAACCAAACAACAACCTTTGTTGCCCCAAGAGCTTTCCTTCATTTCTCTTTAATTTTTCTTATTTCTTCTATCTTATTTTTTTTCTTCTACGTTTTTTGTTTTTTTTTCTATCATTCACCTTTATTATCTTCTCATATTTTTTATTTTCTCCATCAAAACTTTACCCTAATAATCAAAACATCAAAAATAATCCCAGCTATAGTATCAGAATTCGTCATCTAATCGCGATGGCATTGGGCTCCCGTCCCTTCGTTCATTTTGGTACAAACGCGTCAATTTTTCTGACTATCGCTGGTTTCCCCAAAAAATGATCCCGAAATAAGAGTGAAATTTTACTAGATCAAAGGGGAAATTAGTATGGGATTTAAATTTAAATATTACGCTAGAATGGATATTTAGAAAACTAGTAAAAGGTCTGTTTTTGGAAAAAAAACATGTTTTCTTGAAGTACCAGTCCAAATTAAAATTACTTTTTAAAAAACCCCCATGAAGAGTTCTGACAACTTCTTGTAAAAGGGAGAGTTGTGACTAACATAAAAAGCTCCTGGTTTGAATCCAGGCTCTGTTTGCAGGGCCGGGCCCCGACCGGGAGACTCTTGGGGGGCGCACAAATTTGGCCCCCGTCGGGCCCAGGTAGGGGGGGAAAAGGCCCCGGGAGGGATGGAGCTCAGTTGATAGAGCATGGCGTTTTCAAACCCCCCGGGTTGTGGGTATAAAATATATATGTATTCACTAACGGGAAGTCGCTCTGGATAAGAGCGTCTGCTAAATGACAAAAATTAAGGGTAAATGTAAAAAAAGAAAGACAGACAAAATTTCCCGTGTCAGTGAAAAATTTCAGTTTTGGTGTAGGGAAAAAGCAAAAAACACAAGTGAAAAAAAAGGAGGGGTTTTTATTATCCATACAGTTAAATGGGAAATGTCTAATAAACAAATTTTTCCCAAACAATTCTTTGGTTTTGGAGATGCCCGGGGCTTTAGATTTTGATGCACACTTGAGGTCAGAAAGCACCAAATTTTTTCCCAAAGCATGCTCAAAGGGGGTTTTATTACAAGTAACTACAACATTCCCCACCACAACAGTTTAACTATTGCCCTCACCCCCCTCTCCTCGTTTTCCCTCCTCTCCCTTTTGGTCTCCTTTTTGGTTTTCCTCAAATACCTCTCCTCCCTCCTCGCCCTCTCAGGGGGCTCCAGCTGGATAGGGGTGACGGCGACTCCTCCTGCCTCCTCCTGGAGGCGGGAGGGGGGAAAAAACCATTTTACTTTTAGTCATTTAGCAGCCCGCTAATCAAAGGGCCCCCCCAAAATATTTACATTGACACCTCCCCCCTTTGTTTTTTTAACACTGCTGCTACCGCTGTTTATTATCAATGCATGTTATTTTCCCCCCTACCTACTGTACAAATTACCCCCAACAAACCTTTCCCCCCAACACTTTTTGACCAGTAAAAGTCCCCTTGTATTTTTAGCCTAGTTATTTTTTTAAATTGTGTTTTTTTTTTATTTTTTTTTTACTTTAGTTATTTAGTAAAATTTTTTTTTTAATTTCTTTTTTCTTGAACTGAAATTTTTTTGGTTTAAAGGGGGCTTGAAAGTAAGCTTTCAGGGAAAGGTCTACCCCTTTGTTGTATTCGGCACATAAAAATTTAAAATTTGATTTGATTTGATTTGGAAAACTAGTCAGGATCAATGGAAAATGAACGAGAAATTTACAGAAAAATTTCCCTTGATAAAAACCTGCTCCAGAGCGCTCGGGACCTCAGACTGGGGCAAGGGTTTCCCCTTTCCAACAGGGCCCAAACGCCCCTAAGCACCACCCAAAGACAACGCGGGAGTAACTTTTCAGAAACAATTTCCTAAATGGTCCTTAGGGGCCCCCAGCCAGCCCCCGACTTAAACCCCTCAAACATCTCGGGAAGACGGGAAAAAAGCTGTGCCCCGAAAACCCCCCTATCCAACCTAAACAGAGCTTGAAAAGGATCTGAAAGAAAAAAAAATGGGAGAAACCCCTAAAAATACAGGTGTGGCAACTTACTTTCATCCCCAAGAAGACTCAGGCTGTAATCGCTCCCAAAAAGGTGCTTCAACAAAGTACTGAGAAAAGGGTCTAAATACTTTGTAAATGAATATTTCCATTTGTTTTTTTTTAAAATACATTTAAAAAAAAGTCAAAAAACCCTGTTTCTCACTTTGTCATTAGGGGTATTGTGTGTAATTGATGAAGAAATAAAAAATTTTAAAATAAATTTTAAAATAAGACAACGTGGGGGAAAAAGTAAAGGGGGGTCGGGAATACTTTAAAAATGCACTAAATTAGATTTTAAAAAAAATAATTATAGGGCACCCAAATTTATTGTGAAAACGCATGTTTCTGAATAACAAAATTTGTTTTTTTAAATGACGATTTTTTTTCTATTTAAATTTTTTACTAAATTTAAAGGGGGTTGATTCATATGATTTTTTTGAGGGGTAAGATCAAGCTGTTTAAAACCACAATGACATTTTTTCACAGCCTTTTTTGTTCCTTTTCCCTTTCCCTGGTCCCAAATTAATTCGGGAGGCCCACTGTACACTTCCACTCTCACTTAGAACCGGTGATGGAAGAATCTTCATTTTTACCCTTATATCTCCCTTTTTGTTTACCCTAAATGCCCAGTCATACTTTATATTAAAAAATTTTAAAGCTTCAAGGCAAAAAATATGTTTAGCCCAAATAATAATTTTTTTTTTGAATGTACATATGTTACTAAATTAAAATTTAAATGAAATGGTTTTTGTAATTATTACATTTACGAACTGTAAAAAAACAAAACATTAAAAAAAAATAACAAAAAATAACAAAAGCAAAGGTAAAAAATGAAAAGGACCACAGAAACAGATCCAGAGTCCTATTGCCTTTACGAGTCGTCTTTGACCCATATCGAGTGTAATCACATATAGCGGTTGTTTCAAGTACCTTTCATGAAAAAAGTTTTTGTGTGTTTTTATAAAATCAGTTCATTGACAGGTCGGCCCATATGTCGAGTACATTATGGTAATTCTTATGGAAGAACATCTCACAACCACATTGCGAGAAACCCTTTCTTGCTGCCTTATTTTGTGCTGTTTGCAGGTCCGACTCTTACGGTCACCAACACCCTGAATTTATCCCCAGACAACAGTAGTCTTCATTTGACTAATGGATGATTTGCTTGTGAGGATTTGTGTTAGAATTTTCTCTACCTAGTCCCATAGGTAAAAAACACTGGGTAAGGGCTCTAACTTTCCCTTCTTGATAGGCTATGGGCTATATGTGCAATATATACACCTAAATGTATCTGTACACCTATCCAATCCTCTTCAAAGCCATGTAGGAAGAGACTTAGTGTCGATTGTGGATTCAAAACAAATTTAAAACTGCTGTCAACCATTCCCCAAAAATTTGCGAAAATAAAACATTTGTGTGTTCTATAATGTGTTGTACGGTTTGCTTGACAAAAAAACACAAACAGAGGGAGTAAAAAATGTATTTTTTATTTCTTTGTTTTCATTGCATTGCAAAAAATACAGTATCCTTCCTTCTCCACTACTTTCCTTACCCAGTCTACTCGACATCCATCTTCAGGCTTTCATTCCCTTTACCCTGCTCTTTCTATCAACCCTTCTCAGGTTCCACCTCCAGATGGGCCTCCCTCTTTTTTCCTCTCTCCACAGTCTCTTCCTCTCCTCTTTCCTCCTCGTTTTTCTCTCTTCTTCTCCTCCATTTTTTGAATACTCTTTCGCTCCATCTCCAGGAGCTCAGCTTGAGCTTTCTCTCTCTTTTTCAGCTCCCTCAGACCACTCTTCTCTTCTCTTAATCCTGTCTTTTCATCATGGCAATTGTGTATCTAAATCAATCAGCCCCTTCTAACCCTCTTTTCTCTGCCTTTTCCTTCTCTTTTCTTTCCTTCTCTCATCTTTTTCTTTTTAAACTGTCCCTCTTTTTCTCAGCCTTCATGGCTTTCTTTTGCCTCTTTCTCTCTCCCACCTCATCTCCTTTCTCACTTCCTCGTCATCTTCAACTTCTTATTCAGGTGGTCTTATTTTTCTCTTTTTCCCTCCATGCTCTTTAAACAAAACGTGACTTTCTGCTTGAGGTTCATAGGGCCAGGAAAGCCTACTCTTCCCAGGATGGTCTTCTGCTCTCTCGATGAAACCGTCTTCCCATTGGAAGCTTTGGAATGGGCTACGTTCTGCCTCACGCTTCAAACCCTCCACAGGGCTCACATCCTCCCTTGGGACGCTCCTCTCTTCACCTCTCAATGTCAATGCCTGGTCCAATAATCCTAACACAGGAAGACATTGACTCTAGATGTAATATTGTTCCAATGTGTGGCACATTCAATACACCATTTGAGTGATCAACCATACATTGATGGCCTCATGGGCACACAATTTAGAGGACAGTAATTGAAGGTAACTTGTATTTATTGTATCCCCAAAACCGATTTTATAATAGCCAATAGATGTTCTTCCGGGTGTCCACACAAAAAACGTAATACAAATGTTAACCCCTATTAATGGTTGATGTTTTTATATTATGAGCATAGAGTAGCAGGGTTGGGGTCAATTCCATTTCAATTCCCATTCATTCAGGAAGTAACTTAATTCAATGATTTGAATTGAAAATGGGAACAGACCCCCAAACCTGTAGAGTAGTAAGTGTAAAATAGGACACCTACCTTTGCCTCTTCCAGGCGTACCAGGGCCTGGGTTCCTCAATCCTCTGACCTGCCATTATAGGAGGGCTCTCACTCTAACAGGCGTCTTAGTGGGCCATGCAGAGCAGAGGGGGGGGGGGGGGGGGAGGGGTTGTTGCCAGAGTTTAAGTTAGCATCTGGGACCAGCTGGTGAGCATGAGGGCAGCGATCCACCTCTTCACTAGTGCCCCTTCCCCTTTCTGCTCTGGCTGCTTGTGGTCCTATGTCAGGGATGCATGCCAGGCTTGAGGAGGAACAGTGCTAGTGACAGGGCTTTTATCACTCATCAGTTCCTCTCTCTTGACAGTGGATGCAACTGCACTTGCCTCTGTGTTAACTGAGCACTATGTGGTGTCCTCAACTGTCTCCTCTGGCTGCTTGTGGTCATTGTTGTTGTGAATGCATTGCAGACCTGGAGGACTTTTATCATTCCCAGATGTAAATGGCAACAGTGTGCCTCTGGTCGGGACTGGAGCACCTTTGTAGTGCACTCAAATGTCTTCCATAGCTGTTTTTGGGTCATTGTTGTGGGCTGCAAGGGTCAGGATTAGAGAGGCAGCGTGTTGCAGGTTGCAGGAGGACTTTTATCAGCCCAAAAACTCCTCTGTGTGTACACAGTGGACACGGAAACGGGCTGCTTCCCTGGCAAACTGAGGACACTGTTGTGTGCCTCTACTGCCTCCCCTGGCAGATTGGTGGACAGGTGGATTACGGAAAAAACTTCATCCGCTTCCCTGGACACTTGACTCTTGGTGGGTGTCCTCTACTGGCCTCCTCTGGCTGCTTGTGGTCATTGTCCTAGAATGTGTGGCCAACATTGACAGGCAGAAATTGGAGCCTGGCTGTTTATCACCAACAAACAGGTCCTCTCCCTGGGGGGACAAACAATGGATGTGCCTGTGCAGTGATCGCTGTGGTAAACGGAGGACTCGGTGGCATCCCTCTTTTTGTCATTCCTTGCGTCAGTTTGTGGTCAGATTCTCGGATACCATGGCGAGCCTGGAGGCAGTGCTGGCAGGGTCAGGGAGGGGCCCTTTGATCAGCTGCCAGGTCCTCTTTGAGGTGAGGGGACACAATCATTGTTTGTTTCACTGATAACTGGACACTTGGTGGTGCCCTCTACTGCCTCCCCTGGCAGTTTGTAGTCAACTTCAAAGACAAGGGCAGACTTGGAGGCAAGCATTGGGGCAGGGCATTTAGCTGCTGATCTGTCGTACACTCCAAAATCAACAGTAAGCTGTGCCTGCAGTGGTCTCTGTAGCAACTGAGAACCTCAAAGGTATCCTCTACTGTCCTGCTCTGGTGGGCATGAAGTCATCGTCAAAGACTGTTGGCAGGCATGGAGGCAGCACTGAAGGAAGGACTTATAGCTGACCATCGTATTCTGTCCCTTGACAGTCGGCTGTGGTAGCAGTGGCCTCTGTGGCAACTGGGCACTCTGTGGCTGAAACAGCAGGCTGGGAGGTTTCGAGGAAATTGAAGTGAATTGCCAAATGAACCGCTGAGCCAGTGGTGGGAGGGAGTAAAGGATAGAATCTGTCCCTCTTCCTCGACAATTAGATATTGCCACTGGAGCAACACTGAGGACCTCAGTGGGGCCCTCTACTGCCTGATGTGGCTGCATGGAGTCTTCGTTCAAAGAAGTGTGGCCAGAAGGTATCGATGCAGCATTGAGGAAATATGTGTATTCTGTCCATAGGTCCTCTTCGTTTACCTGTAGATACCATCTGCAGTGGGCCTCTGTGGGCATCTGGGCATTCAGCAGAACTGCAGGTTTCAGGACAAAGTAATGAAAATAACAATGAACCGCTGTGGCATCTGATCGCGTATGGCCAATGGAGAGGGGGGAGTATTCAATAAATGGTTGGAATAGGCCTCTGTATTGGTGCAAGCCAGTGGAGGGGAGGGAGTCAATCAGGGAGCCATAATCAACTCAAGTGAGGTAGGGGACAGGTTGCCTCACATTTTCTCTCACATTCTGCGTGAGAACGAAACAGAAATGATGAAAGTGATCACATTCAGTACATACATACATGCTGTAGAGTCAGTCACTATTTACTTATATCATCACATATATATATATATATAATATATAATATTTATATATTAATATATTATATATATATATAGTGTCCTCTCAGATGCTCGTCACTAAGTCTGTCCAAAAACCTGGGTCCCCTAGCACATGGGGCAGCTAAGTGTAAAAATACATGCCCCACAGCCCAGCATAACATTTGACATTTTAGCAATTTATCAGGACGCTTTTATCCCAAAAACGGGAATTATAGTTAGTTAGTGCATTCAACATTAAGGTAGCTAAGGTGAGGACCAACACATAATCCTGGATTGGAAAGGTCTTATGATAGAAACGGTTGTTTTATATTTTGATGACAAGAACAACCATAAGAACTGAGGACAACATAAATCCACTGAAACAGACAGACCACGATACACACATTTAGACAAAAACAGTGATAAGCATTGCATGAGAAACAGCGCCGGAGAAGATGGCTGCCGTTTTTACAGCCCCTCTAACCACCATTGTACTATTATGTGTGTTTTTTCCGCGTTATTTGTAATTTTATTTTGTACATATGTTGTTTCTGCATCGTCTCTTATAACCAAAAAGAGCTTTGGATATCAGGACAGCGATTACTCAACCTCGTATTTGACAAAGATTTTTTCTTCAACGATTCAGGCCGCGAAGGATATCATACAACACCCGACAAGGCCAAATCCCCGTCATTCGCGTGAGGAAGAGACGGAGATATCGTGGACGTAGATCGGGTTGCCTTGTAAGGATCCGACGGCGAGCGAGTAAACTGCCTCTTCCATCAATCCTATTAGCCAACGTTTCAATCAATTTAAAATAAATTGGATGATTTTAAGATTACGGTTATCCTACCAACGGGACAATTAAAAACTGTAATATCTTATGTTTCACCGAGTCGTGGCTGAACGACGACAATGATAACATTTCAGCTAGCGGGCTATACGCTACATCGGCAGGATAGAATTGGCTGACTCCGGTAAGACAAGGGGGTGGCGGTCTGTGTATATTTGTAAACAACAGCTGGTGCACAAAATCAAATACTAAGGAAGTCTCGAAGGTTTTTGCTCTCGCCTGACGTAGAGTTATCTTTGATAAGCTGGTAGACCACACTATTTACCGAGAGAGTTTCATCTATATTGTTTCATAGCTGTCTATTTACCAACCCCCACAACCAATGCTGGCAGTAAGATTGCACTGGAATGAGTTGTACAAGGCCATAAATAAACAGGAAAACGCTCATCCAGGATGCAGCGCGCTCCTAGTGGCCGGGGACTTTTAATGCAGGGAAACTTAAATCCGTTCTACCTAATTTTCTACCAGCATGTTAAATGTGTAACACAGAGGAAAAAAAAAAAATCTACTCCACCTTTACTCCCACACAGAGGACGCCATACAAAGCTCTTCCCTCGCCTCCATTTGGCAAATCTGACCAAAACTCTATCCCCTCCTGATTCTCTGCTTATAATCAAAAACTAAAGCAGGAGCACCAGTGACTCGGTTAATAAAAAAGTGGTCAGATGACGCAGATGCTAAGCTACAGGGACTGTTTTGCTAGCACAGACTGGAACCTGTTCCGGGAGATTCTTCAGACAGCATTGAGGAGTACAAAACCATATCATTCACTGGCTTTCATCAATAAGTGCCAAATCGATGATGTCGTCCCCACAGTGACCGTACGTACATACCCCAACCAGAAGCCATGGATTAACAGGAAACATCCGCACTGAGCTAAAGGGTAGAGCTGGGCCGCTTTCAAGGAAAGGGACTCTAACCCGGACGCTTATAAGAAATCCCGCTATGACCCTCGATAGCGAACACATCAAACAGGCAAAGAGTCAATACAGGACTAAGATTGTAATCTGTACTTCACTGCTCTGACGCTCGTCGGATGTGGCAGGGCTTGAAAACTATTACAGACTTCCCAAAGGGACGCACAAGCCGCGAGCTGGCCCAGTGACACAAGCCTACCAGACGAGCTAAAAACCCCTTCTATGCTCGCTTCGAGGCACAGCAAACCTGAAGCCATGCAGAGAAGCACCAGCTGTTCCGGATGACTATGTGATCACGCTCTCCGTAGCGATGTGATAAGACTTTTAAGCGGTCAACATTCACAAGGCCACAGGTTCCATACGTAATTAGCAGGACGTGATACTCCGCGCAAAATGCTGACCAAGCTGCAAGTGTCTTCACTGACATTTTCAACATGTCCCTGACTGAGTCTGTAATAACAACATGTTTCTTAAGCAGACCACCATAAGTCCCCTTGCCCAAAGGGACTCTCAAAGATAACCTCTCTGACTGAACTACCGTTACCTCGTAGCATTGGACGTCTGTAGCCATGAAGTGCTTTGAAAGGCTGGTCATGGCCTCACATCAACCAGCATTATCCCCAGAAACCTAGAACCCACTCCAGTTTGCATACTCCCCAACAGATCAACAGATGATTGAAATCTCTATTGGCAGTGTCCACACTGCCCTTATCCACGCTGGACAAGATATAACACCTACGTGAGAATGATATTCATTGAACTACAGGCTCAGCATTCAACCCATAGTGGCCCTCTAAGCTCATTCACTAAGCTGACAATGATCCTGGTTTTCCTAAACACATCCCTCTGCAACTGGATCCTGGACTTTCCTGATGGGCCGCCCCCAGGTGTGGTAGGGGTAGGTAACATGGACATCTGCCACAATGATCCTCAACACGGGGGCCCCTACAGTGGTGCGTGCTCAGTCCCCTCCTGTTTTCCTCCTTGTTCACGACCTTGACTGCATGGCCAGGCACGACTCCAAACACCATCATTTAAGTTTGCCGACTGACCAAACAGTGTAGGGCCTGATCCACTTATAAACGATGGGACGGCATGTATAGTTAGGAGTGTAGAAGATCTGGTTCGTTGTCGGTGCCATGACAACAACTCTGCTCTCAGTCAACGTGACCAAGTACAAAAGGAGAAATGATTGGGCCAGCTACAGGAAAAAAAATAGGACTGAGCCACGCCCCATTCTCAGCGACGGGGCCTGTAGTGGAACACCAGTTGAGAGCTTCAGTCCCTTGGTGGTCCACATCACCAACGAACTATCTGGTCCACAACACACCAAGAACAGATGTGAAAGAGGGACAACAAAGCCTTATTCCCCCCCAGGAGACTGGAAAGATTTGTCATGGGTCATCAGATCCTCTAAAAATTCTAAACAGCTGCACCATCGAGAGCATCCGACGTTGCATCACGCCCTGGGTATGGACATAATGCACTGGCCTTGCCGACCGCAAGTCACTACAGAGGGTAGGGCGTACGGACAAGTACATCACTGGGGCAAAGTTTCCTGCCATCCAGGACCTCTATTACCAGGCGGTGTCCAAAAAGCCGCCAAATTGTCAAAGACTACAGCCACCCTGAGTATATGAGAATGTTCTCTCTGCTACCGCAGGCAAGCGGTACCAGAGTGGCCAAGTCTAGGTCCAAAAGACTACTCAACAGCTTCTACCCCCAAGCCATAAGACTTCCTGAAGAGCTAATCATGGCTACCCGGACTATTTGCACTGCACCCCCCACCCCATCCTTTTTATGCTGCTGCTACTCTGTTAATTATTTATGCATAGTCACTTTAACTCTAACCCACATGTACACATATTACCTCAACACCTCAACTAGCCGGTGCCCCCCGCACATTGACTCTGCAACGGTACCCCCCTGTGGCATATGGAACATTTTGCCCTTACAATAACTTATATTTGCTTTAATTAATATTGTTCAATAAGAAACTCTAGTCGACTTTGTCAAAGTTGGTCTTGTTACCTCCTCAATCAGTCTTGGCATTTTCCTCGTCTTGAACCAAATCCTCTTCATCTTCTTCTCCTGATCCTTCTGGATCTGCAAAACCAGAGCCAACCTGGCTCCCAGCTCCATCACGTAGTCTGTCTGGATCGCCCCTTTCCTCCAACCGACACTCACCCCTCCTCTGTGTCAGCGTCGAACCCTCCATGTCTTCCTCTTAGCTAACAATAACTCTGGAAAATACATAACGTTGTAGTAAGTGGGTGTTGCTAACCAAATAATAATGCATCTCTTTACAATGTGCACACGTTTTCTTCCCAGCTACTTACAATTAAGCAAGTGAGAATCCTGCTCCAGATATGTTTACGCAATAGGCCTATCTGAATTACTAGTAAAAAGTTGGCTACTGGAAAAGCGACCAAGTTCAAATGAATCGATTTAGGCTGTTCTTATCATTTCGTGAACAATATCCTTTATGACATCATCATTGTGATGCAAGGCGTTGCCATTGGCAGATGAAAAAAAGCACAACACAGACTTTAAAAAGCAAACTTCAGGCTCTTTCTGTACCTTACTATTGAGCCTTATTCAACCCCTCATGTAGCTCTACTCCATATTGGGCCTGGTTCTCACAAACCACACTAATCACTTCCATCATATCATTGAAAACACTGTGTTGTTTTGGGTAGAAAATGACTCTATATCCATGCAGGACCTAACTTGTACAGTTTCATCTATTTTAAAAACCAAGGAGGTAAAAACGCCAGTCTTCTCTTTGAGTGCACCTCAATTTAAAGAGGTCTATCAATTCAACCATTTGAAATGGATGTCCATTCAATTAAGAACATATTATTCTTATTAGAAATGAATCAGCTACAAATTAGGTAGGCGTACTTGTTTTTTTACACAACCTACTCTTTTGGTACATATTTATTGAGATAATTGATTACAACATATGTTGGTGATTAACACAGAGAGAGGTTTTTTTTTTTTTCTGTCATCAATAGAATGCATTAGCCATTAGGCTGGCTCACTACAATTGTAACATGACATCTCAGGTGTCAGGATGAAGCATTTTCTCACAAAAAGAGGACTCAAGCAAACTATCTCTCTTCAACAGTTTCACTAGTCATGTTAGGTCTACTTAAAATGTCACATTCATACACAAGTAATTTGAAAATAAGTTATACTACTGAAACACATTCACAATAAGTTATATTACAACCTACCTCTGAAGTAAGCAGTGTGTTCTCTCACTAATGAAATAGGACATTAATAATCTGTCAGTGGTTAGTTGAATCAGTCTCTTTGCACTGTTCAGTTTGTCTGTGCAACAGGTAACCTTCCAGAATCTGAATCTTGTGATGTCACAATGGAGTCCCCATTGCCATGGTTACCCACCGCAGCTTTCATGTGTAATCAAATGCTGGCAGAATTTAGTTTATTTATTTTAGATTTTTTGTACCTATGCAGCACAGTCATACCTAATATATACAATGAATCCATATAACCTAATTTTTTATTAAAATAAAATGCTGTAACTCATATCAAATGGTTGACCATTCAAACGACATGTGTTTTGCCTAATTAAAAGTCAATATGTTTTAGATATCATAAATAGCAGCCAGGCTTACTTAGGTTGTTTGTTCGATCTCAGCCTACCACTAATGTCAATATTCATCATCATCATCATCATCATCAATAAAATACATAGGCTACCTTACTACAGTAAAACAAGTCTTCCATAGTCTATGTCACCTCAGTAACAAAGTTCCAAAAAAGAAATGAGGGTTCAAGAAAACATCTCTCTTCAATGGCCTCAGCTATTAGCCATATGATCAACAAGGTCAAATGCAGCACTAAAATCAAGAAGCAGCTCATCCACAAGTTTATCCTGGTCAAGTGACCTGAGCCATTGATCGATTAAATCAACCAGAGCTATTGCAGTCGAGTGATCCTTACGGTATCTTTACGGTACGCATGCTCATAGAGGGATAAAATTAGCTGGATGTGTAATTATATAGGCCCAAAAAATGTAATTGACGAGTAGGTGTCATTGATGTTTAGCATTTTAGTTTAATAAATTATTAAATAAGGAAATCAATATCAGCTGACTATAGAACAGTATTTGTAGACCTGCCAACAGCGCCCATTGTTTAAAAATATGTTTGAACATTTTCTTATCCATGTCTTTCCAGTTGATATAACCAAACAGACAACCTTTGTTGCTCAAGAGCGTCACACATTCCTCAATTCATTCTCTATGATATTCCACTCCATCATATTCCTCTATCATATTCCCTCTATCAATCCCAATTGAGACCAGTGTCTCTTTTTCAACGGTGCCCAATGTTATATCAATGAACAATCCAAACAGCTTAAATAGATAAAATTACATACAGAGCAGAAAATATATAGAGCAAATTATTAGACTTGAACACATATATTTCACAATGAACAGGTCTTGTATTTAACCAGTTGAGCTGACAACCATTTTGCACTGTTTCACTAGGGCTTTAGTCATCAATCTAGCAAGAGGGCAATATTTTATTAATGTAGTGGTGTCCCTCCCCCCAGGAAGCTATGACCTTTAGCTTTCATCTGGAATTGTTCATTTATGTCTGAGAAAAAACACTTTTCAACCCATATGATCTAGTACACAAGGAAAGTATAATACAACCTTCTTTACTACTTTGCCAAACATTTCATGACATTAGTGATAGTCAAAATCTGTAAAATGTGTGAATGTCTAAATTAACATTTGGGCCATTTAACCAGTGTGCATCCCGCCTATAGACAATGGGAGAAGGGCTATGTAAAGGTCTCGATTTTGTCATTCTGAACAAATGTTTGACTTCCACACAAAATTACTTCTTGACTTATTTTAGGTTTAAGGAAGTGTGTAGGTCGCATTCTTTATAGTAGAGCTATGAAAGTTATGTATTTAGCTCTGCCTGCTCGAGACAAATTCAGTGATTGCTTTGCCATGTCTGTGCCGTGAAGCAGTCAAGCTGGATAAATGTTTTTTCCTGGAACGCCCTTTGACTTAACATTAGAGTTAAGTGATATAAATGGATGTAATGATGCAGCCGACCACCAGAGGGAGGCAAATACAAGTTTATTCGACAGTGGACGTTTACGTGGTTCTAGGAAGGTCTGGATGGTTGTCTTCTGAAATAGAAAAACGGTGGGAAATCAATCAAATAAGTCATGTAAACATTTACATATTTTTTAAAAGAAATTCTAGCGCCCGATTTCGGGGACTGTCAGCCTAAGAGGTTTTAAGTCTTAAAGTGATCTAATGAAACAAATCCTCTCTGTCACATTCCTCTCAATACATTCCCTCTATCATATTCCCCTCTATTCTAATCCCTATATCATATTCCTCTCTATCATATTCCTCTCCACCCACTCCTCCTCCTTCCTCCTCTCCCTCATCTCAGTGCAGCCCCTCTACATCCACTAGAGCAGGAAGTCTCTGGGCTCAGTGATGTCCAGCTCAGACTGAAGAGAGGCCGTTTTAACTCTCTTCTCCTTTAGCTGTTTACATTTACATTTACATTTACGTCATTTAGCAGACACTCTTATCCAGAGCGACTTACAAATTGGTGCATTCACCCTATAGCCAGTGGGTTAACCACTTTACAAATTTTCATTTTTTTTATTTTTTAGGGGGGGGGGGGGGGGGGGGGGGGGGGGGTAGAAGGATTACTTTATCCTATCCCAGGTATTCCTTAAAGAGGTGGGGTTTCAAATGTCTCCGGAAGGTGGTGAGTGACTCCGCTGTCCTGGCGTCGTGAGGGAGCTTGTTCCACCATTGGGGTGCCAGAGCAGCGAACAGTTTTTGACTGGGCTGAGTGGGAACTATGCTTCCGCAGAGGAAGGGGAGCCAGCAGGCCAGAGGTGGATGAACGCAATGCCCTCGTTTGGGTGTAGGGACTGATCAGAGCCTGAAGGTACAGAGGTGCCGTTCCCCTCACAGCTCCATAGGCAAGCACCATGATCTTGTAACAGATGCGAGCTTCAACTGGAAGCCAGTGGAGTGTGCGGAGGAGCGGGGTGACGTGAGAGAACTTGGGAAGGTTGAACACCAGACGGGCTGCGGCATTCTGGATGAGTTGTAGGGGTTTAATGGCACAGGCAGGGAGCCCAGCCAACAGCGAGTTGCAGTAATCCAGACGGGAGATGACCAGTGCCTGGATTAGGACCTGTGCCGCTTCCTGTGTAAGGCAGGGTCGTACTCTCCGAATGTTGTAGAGCATGAACCTGCAGGATCGGGTCACCGCCTTGATGTTAGCAGAGAACGACAGGGTGTTGTCCAGGGTCACGCCAAGGCTCTTCGCGCTCTGGGAGGAGGACACAACGGAGTTGTCAACCGTGATGGCGAGATCATGGAACGGGCAGTCCTTCCCCGGGAGGAAGAGCAGCTCCGTCTTGCCAGGGTTCAGCTTGAGGTGGTGATCCGTCATCCATACTGATATGTCTGCCAGACATGCAGAGATGCGATTTGCCACCTGGTTATCAGAAGGGGGAAAGGAGAAGATTAGTTGTGTATCGTCAGCGTAGCAATGATAGGAGAGGCCATGTGAGGATATGACAGAGCCAAGTGACTTGGTGTATAGGGAGAAAAGGAGAGGGCCTAGAACTGAGCCCTGGGGGACACCAGTGGTGAGAGCACGTGGTGCGGAGACAGCTTCTCTGCACATTTACATTACATTTACATTTTAGTCATTAGCAGACAGACCGCTCTTATCCAGAGCGACTTACAGGAGCAATTAAGGATTTAAGTGCGGAGTCATTTACAGAGCCACGCCACTTGGTAGGACTTGGTGTATAGGGAGAAAAGGAGAGGGCTAGAACTGAGCCCTGGGGGACACCAGGTAGGACGTGGTGCAAGCTTCTCGCCACGCCACTTGGTAGGAGCGACCGGTCAGGTAGGCGCAATCCAGGAGTGAGCCGCGCCGGAGATGCCCAGCTCGGAGAGGGTGGAGAGGAGGATCTGATGGTTCACAGTATCAAAGGCAGCAGACAGGTCTAGAAGGACAAGAGCAGAGGAGAGAGAGTTAGCTTTAGCAGTGCGGAGAGCCTCCGTGACACAGAGAAGAGCAGTCTCAGTTGAATGACCAGTCCTGAAACCTGACTGGTTTGGATCAAGAAGGTCATTCTGAGAGAGATAGCAAGAGAGTTGGCTAAAGACGGCACGCTCAATAGTTTTGGAAAGAAAAGAAAGAAGGGATACTGGTCTGTAGTTGTTGACATCAGTGGGATCGAGTGTTGGTTTTTTGAGAAGGGGAGCAACTCTCGCTCTCTTGAAGACGGAAGGGACATGGCCAGCGGTCAAGGATGAGTTGATCAGCGAGGTGAGGTAGGGGAGAAGGTCACCGGAGATGGTCTGGAGAAGAGAGGAGGGGATGGGGTCAAGCGGGCAGGTTGTTGGGCGGCCTGCAGTCACAAGTCGCAGGATTTTATCTGGAGAGAGAGGGGAGAAAGAAGTCAAAGCATAGGGTAGGGCAGTGTGAGTAGGACCAGCAGTGTCATTAGACTTAACAAACGAGGATCGGATGTCGTCAACCTTCTTTTCAAAGTGGTTGACGAAGTCATCCACAGAGAGAGAGGAGGGGGGGAATCAGCAGGGAGGAAAATGTGGCAAAGAGCTTCCTAGGGTTAGAGGCAGATGCTTGGAATTTAGAGTGGTAGAAAGTGGCCTTAGCAGCAGAAACAGATGAAGAAAATGTAGAGAGGAGGGAGTGAAAAGATGCCAGGTCGGCAGGGAGTTTAGTTTTCTTCCATTTCCGCTCCGCTGCCGGAGCTCTGTTCTGTGAGCTCGCAATGAGTCATCAAGCCACAGAGCTGGAGGGGAGGACCGAGCCGGCCGGGAGGATAGGGGACACAGAGAGTCAAAGGATGCAGAAAGGGAGGAGAGGAGGGTTGAGGAGGCAGAATCAGGAGATTGGAGGGAGAAGGATTGAGCAGAGGGAAGAGATGATAGGATGGAAGAGGAGAGAGTAGTGGGGAGAGAGAGAGCGAAGGTTGCGGCGGCGCATTACCATCTGTGTAGGGGCAGAGTGAGTAGCGTTGGAGGAGGAGAGCGAGAGAGAAAAGGAAACAAAGTAGTGGTCGGAGACATGGAGGGGAGTTGCAGTGAGATTAGTAGAAGAGCAGCATCTAGTAAAGATGAGGTCAAGCGTATTGCCTGCCTTGTGAGTAGGGGGGGACGGTGAGAGGGTGAGGGTCAAAAGAGGAGAGGAGTGGAAAGAAGGAGGCAGAGAGAAATGAGTCAAATGTGGACATAGGGAGGTTGAAATCCCCCAAAACTGTGAGGGGTGAGCCATCCTCAGGAAAGGAACTTATCAAGGTGTCAAGCTCATTGATGAACTCTCCAAGGGAACCTGGAGGGCGATAGATGACAAGGATATTAAGCTTAAATGGGCTAGTGACTGTGACAGCATGGAATTCAAATGAGGAGATAGACAGATGGGTTAGGGGAAAAATTGAGAATGTCCACTTGGGAGAGATGAGGATTCCTGTGCCACCACCCCTCTGACCAGATGCTCTCGGGGTATGCGAGAACACATGGTCAGACGAGGAGAGAGCAGTAGGAGTAGCAGTGTTTTCAGTGGTAATCCATGTTTCCGTCAGCGCCAGGAAGTCGAGGGACTGGAGGTTAGCATAGGCTGGGATGAAGTCAGCTTTGTTGGCAGCAGAACGGCAGTTCCAGAGGCTGCCTGAGACCTGAAACTCCAGGTGTGGGGTGCGTGCAGGGACCACCAGGTTAGAGAGGCAGCAGCCACGCGGTGTGAGGCGTTTGTGTAGCCTGTGCAGAGAGGAGAGAACAGGGATAGGCAGAGGCATAGTTGACAGGCTGTAGCAAATGGCTACAATAATGCAGAGGAGATCGGAATGAAATGAACTAAACATCTGGGAGAGGAGAGAGCAGGGCCTCCCTCACCAAAACTTCCACCTCAGAAACTATAATTGTTTCACTGAACCACCCGAACAAAAACTCTCCCAACTTCCACCTTTAGAAATCAGAATTGTTGTGAACCACAGCGGTTCAATGTTTAAAGGAATAGACTCAACCCACTTTATTCAGCTAGCTAACTATGACACCATAGCTAACTAGCATGCTAGCATCCAATAACACACAGTTTAGCACCAAACTTGGTCACAACAAACCACCTTAACAAAGCAGATAATTCGTGTTGTGTCTAGTTCCTTTCATAACGCAGCAATAATTAAACGTTGGCTAGCTAGCACAAAATATATTGTATTTAGCTGCCAAGGCACACAAATAGACTCAACGGCTAGCTACTAGCTTTTACCGCAGAAAACAATGCCAACCTACAGTTCAGCTAGCCTAACTATGACACCATAGCTAACTAGCATGCTAGCATCCAATAACACACCAGTTTTAGCACCAACACTTGGTCACAACAAACAAACTACCATAGTGTGTTAACACACTAAACAGATCATTCGTGTCCGTGTCTAGTTCCTTTCATAACGCAGCAATAATTAAACGTTGGCTAGCTAGCACAAGTATATTGTATTAAGCTACTACAGTACAGTTAGCTGGTCGTGTTGGCTACTAGCAATGGCTACTGTGTTGACTTTGTTTGAAGAACGGCTAGCTAGCTAGCTTCGTGCTACACCCGGCACCGCCGAAAAACAATGCTAACCTACAGTAACTACCCACAACAGCCCACGATGCCTAACTATGACGCCATAGCTAACTAGCATGCTAGCATCCAATAACACACAGTTTAGCACCAATACTTGGTTACAACAAACTACTTGGTAGGAGCGACCGGTCAGGTAGGACGCAATCCAGGAGTGAGCCGCGCCGGAGATGCCCAGCTCGGAGAGGGTGGAGAGGAGGATCTGATGGTTCACAGTATCAAAGGCAGCAGACAGGTCTAGAAGGACAAGAGCAGAGGAGAGAGAGTTAGCTTTAGCAGTGCGGAGAGCCTCCGTGACACAGAGAAGAGCAGTTTCAGTTGAATGACCAGTCCTGAAACCTGACTGGTTTGGATCAAGAAGGTCATTCTGAGAGAGATAGCAAGAGAGTTGGCTAAAGACGGCACGCTCAATAGTTTTGGAAAGAAAAGAAAGAAGGGATACTGGTCTGTAGTTTTGACATTAGTGGGATCGAGTGTTGGTTTTTTGAGAAAGGGTGCAACTCTCGCTCTCTTGAAGACGGAAGGGACATAGCCAGCGGTCAAGGATGAGTTGATCAGCGAGGTGAGGTAGGGGAGAAGGTCACCGGAGATGGTCTGGAGAAGAGAGGAGGGGATGGGGTCAAGCGGGCAGGTTGTTGGGCGGCCTGTAGTCACAAGTCGCAAGATTTTATCTGGAGAGAGAGGGGAGAAAGAAGTCAAAGCATAGGGTAGGGCAGTGTGAGCAGGGACCAGCAGTGTCATTAGACTTAACAAACGAGGATCGGATGTCGTCAACCTTCTTTTCAAAGTGGTTGACGAAGTCATCCACAGAGAGGGAGGAGGGAGGGGGGGGGGGGGGGGGGGGGGGGGGGAGGATTCAGCAGTGAGGAGAATGTGGCAAAGAGCTTCCTAGGGTTAGAGGCAGATGCTTGGAATTTAGAATGGTAGAAAGTGGCCTTAGCAGCAGAAACAGATGAAGAAAATGTAGAGAGGAGGGAGTGAAAAGATGCCAGGTCGGCAGGGAGTTTAGTTTTCTTCCATTTCCGCTCAGCTGCCCGGAGCTCTGTTCTGTGAGCTCGCAATGAGTCATCAAGCCACGGAGCTGGAGGGGAGGAACGAGCCGGCCGGGAGGATAGGGGACACAGGGAGTCAAAGGATGCAGAAAGGGAGGAGAGGAGGGTTGAGGAGGCAGAATCAGGAGATTGGAGGGAGAAGGATTGAGCAGAGGGAAGAGATGATAGGATGGAAGAGGAGAGAGTAGTGGGAGAGAGAGAGCGAAGGTTGCGGCGGCGCGCGTTACCATCTGTGTAGGGGCAGAGTGAGTAGTGTTGGAGGAGAGCGAGAGAGAAAAGGATACAAAGTAGTGGTCGGAGACATGGAGGGGAGTTGCAGTGAGATTAGTAGAAGAGCAACATCTAGTAAAGATGAAGTCAAGCATATTGCCTGCCTTGTGAGTAGGGGGGGACGGTGAGAGGGTGAGGTCAAAAGAGGAGAGGAGTGGAAAGAAGGAGGCAGAGAGAAATGAGTAAAATGTAGACGTAGGGAGGTTGAAATCCCCCAAAACTGTGAGGGGTGAGCCATCCTCAGGAAAGGAACTTATCAAGGCGTCAAGCTCATTGATGAACTCTCCAAGGGAACCTGGAGGGCGATAGATGACAAGGATATTAAGCTTAAATGGGCTAGTGACTGTGACAGCGTGGAATTCAAATGAGGAGATAGACAGATGGGTTAGGGGAAAAATTGAGAATGACCACTTGGGAGAGATGAGGATTCCTGTGCCACCACCCCTCTGACCAGATGCTCTCGGGGTATGCGAGAACACATGGTCAGACGAGGAGAGAGCAGTAGGAGTAGCAGTGTTTTCAGTGGTAATCCATGTTTCGTCAGCGCCAGGAAGTCGAGGGACTGGAGGGTAGCATAGGCTGGGATGAAGTCAGCCTTGTTGGCAGCAGAACGGCAGTTCCAGAGGCTGCCTGAGACCTGGAACTCCAGGTGTGTGGTGCGTGCAGGGACCACCAGGTTAGAGAGGCAGCAGCCACGCGGTGTGAGGCGTTTGTGTAGCCTGTGCGGAGAGGAGAGAACAGGGATAGGCAGAGGCATAGTTGACAGGCTGTAGCAGATGGCTACAATAATGCAGAGGAGATCGGAATGAAATGAACTAAACATCTGGGAAAGGAGAGAGCAGGGCCTCCCTCACCAAAAAAAAATATAACTCTCCCAACTTCCACCTCAGAAACTATAATTGTTTCACTGAACCACCCGAATAAAACTCTCCCAACTTCCACTTTAGAAATTAGAATTGTTGTAAACTACAGCGGTTCAATGTTTCAAGGAATAGACTCAACTTACTTTATTCAGCTAACTAACTATGACGCCATAGCTAACTAGCATGCTAGCATCCAATAACACACAGTTTAGCACCAATACTTGGTTACAACAAACTACCAATAGTGTGTGTTAACACACTAAACAGATAATTCGTGTCCGTGTCTAGTTCTTTCATAACGCAGCAATAATTAAACGTTGGCTAGCTAGC
>JAGTTL010000903.1:0-22962 GCA_036851935.1 Coregonus suidteri
TGCTTTACGCCAGTCCTGGCCTGGGGGTTTGTATGCTCAGTCCGGGCCCCTGGGGGCTGCGTACTGTCAGTCCGGCCTGGGGGTTGCGGGGTGGTCATCCGGGCCCTGGGTTCGGGCTGGCCCGTCCTGGCCTGGGGGTGCTGGGGCTCAGCCTGGCCCTGGGGTTGCTGTACTCCCCCCCGGCCCTGGGGGTCTGCGGGCTGCTCAGCCGGGCCCCTGGGGGGTCTGTGGGTGACCCGGGCCCGGGGGGTCTGTGTCAGAAAAAAGATACCATATGACAGCACAGTAATTAAAGACCACCACAATGACAGTCACAGTAATAAAGACTCACCATAATGCCAGTAACAGGCAATAAAGACACAGTAATAAAGACCACCATAATGACAGTCACAGTAATAACGAAGATAATAATGACAGTCACAGTAAATAAAGGACTACCATAATGCCATTCACAGCAAATAAAGACACAGTAATAAAGACCTACCATCAATGACCCAGTCACAGTAATAAAGGGCTACCAATAATGACAAAGTCACAGTAAATAAAGGCCACATAATGACAGTCACAGTAATAAAGACCACAATAATGGACAGTCACAGTTAAAAGGACTACATTAATGACAATCACAGTAATTAAAGACAGTCACAGTAATAAAGAACACCATAATGACAAGTCCACAGTAAAAGACTACCCATAATGACAGTCACAGTAATAAAGACAGTCACAGTAATAAAGGATACCATAATGGACAAGTCACAGCTAATAAAGACCACCATAATGTACAGTCACAGCAATAAAGGACTACCACAATGACAGTCACAGTCATAAAGACCCACCAACAATGACAGTTCACCAGTAATAAAGACTACCATAATGCAAGTCACAAGCAATAAAGACACAGTCAGTAATAAAAGGACCACCATTAAGGACAGTCACAGTACTAAAGACTACCATAATGACAGTCACAGTAATAAAGACCCACCATAATGACAGTCACAGCAATAAAGACTAACCACAATGACAGTTACAGTTAATAAAGACCACCACAATGACAGTCACAGTAATAAAGACTACCACAATGACAGTCACCAGTAATAAAAAACTACCATAATGCCAGTCACAGCAATAAAGACACAGTAATAAAGACCACCATGATGACAGTCACAGTAATAAAGACTACCATAATGACAGTCACAGAAATAAAGACTACCATAATGACAGTCACAGTAATAAAAGACCACCACAATGACAGTCACAGTAATAACAGACTACCATAATGGCCAGTCACAGCAAAAAGACACAGATAATAAAGACCACCCATAATGACAGTCACAGTAATAAAGACTACCATAATGACAGTCACAGTAATAAAGACCTACCATAATGAGACAGGTCACAGTAAAAGACTACCATAATGACAGTCACAAGTAAAAAGACAGTCACAGTAATAAAGACCACCATAATGACAGTCGCAGTAAAAGACTACCATAATGACAGTCACAGTAATAAAGACAGTCACAGTAATAAAGGACTACCATAATGGGACAGTCACAGTAATAAAGGACCACCATAATGACAGTCACAGTTAAAAGACTACCATAATGAAGCACAGTAATAAAGACAGTCACATTAATAAAGACCACAATTAAAGACAGTCACAGTAATAAAGACTACCAATAATGACAGTCACAGTAATAAAGGACAGTCACATTTAAAGACCAACATAAAGACAGTCACAGTAATAAAGACTTACCATAATGACAGTCACAGTAAATAAAGACAGTCACGGTAATAAAGACCACCCATAATGACAGTCACTAGTAATAAAAGACCACCTAATGGACAGTCACAGTAATAAAGACAGTCGCAGTAATAAAGACCAACATAAAGACAGTCACAGTAATAAAGAATACCATAATGACAGTCACAGTAATAAAGACTCACAAAAATGACAGTCACAGTAATAAAGACCACCATAATGACAGTCACAGTAAAAAGACTACCATAATGAGAATCAAGTAATAAAAGACAGTCACAGCAATAAAGACTACCATAATGTGACAGTCACAGTAATAAAGACCACCATAATGACAGTCACAGCAAATAAAGACTACCACAAATGACAGTCACCAGTAATAAAGACCACCACAAGACAGTCACAGTAATAAAGACTACCATAATGACAGTAACAGCAATAAAGACAGTAATAAAGGACTACCATAATGACATTCACAGTAATAAAGGACCACCATAATGACAGTCACAGTAAAAGACTACCATAATGACAGTCACAGTAATAAAAAGACAGTCACGGTAATAAAGACCACCATTAATGCCAGTCACTGTAATAAAGACCACCATAATGACAGTCAAAGCAATAAAAAGACCACCATAATGGACAGTCACAGTAATAAAGACTACCAATAAGACAGTCACAGTAATAAAGACCACCATAATGACAGTCACAGTAATTAAAGACCACCATAATGGCAGTCACAGCAATATACTACCATAATGACAGTCACAGTATAATAAAAGACCACCATAATGGACAGTCACAGTAATAAAGACTACCATAACGACAGTCACAGCAATAAAAGACACACATATGACAGTCACAGTAATAAAGACTACCATAATGACAGTCACAGTAATTAAAGACTACCATAATGACAGTCAAAGTAATAAAGACCCACATGCGTGACAGTCACAGTAATAAAGACCACCATAAAGACAGTCACACAGTAATAAAGGCCTACCATAATGACAGTCACAGTAATAAAGACATTCATAATGACAGTCACAGTAATAAAGACTACCATAATGATAGCCACAGCAATAAAGACTAACCATAAATGACAGTACCAGTAATAAAGCCACATAATGACAGTCACAGCAATAAAGACTACCCTAATGACAGTCACAGTAATAAAGACCACCATAACGGCAGCAGTCCAGCAATAAAGGACTACCATAATGACAGTCACAGTAATAAAGGACCACCATAAAGACACAGTTCACAGTAATAAAAGACTACCATAATGACAGTCAACAGTAATAAAGACCACCATAACGGCAGTCACAGCAATAAAGACTACCATAATGACAGTCACAGTAATAAAGGACAACCATAAAGACAGTCACAGTAATAAAGACTACCATAATGACAGTCACAGCAATAAAGACTACCAGAATGACAGTCACAGTAAAGACACCAATAATGACAGTCACAGCAATAAAAGACTACCATCTTAACGACAGTCACAGTAATAAAGACCACCATAATGACAGTCACAGTAATAAAGAGACAACATAAAGAAAATCACAATAAAGACTACCATAAAGAACAGTCACAGCAATAAAGACTACCATAAGACAGTCACAATAATAAAGACTACATGAAGACAGTCACAACAATGAAGACTACCATAAAGACAGTCACAATGAAGACTACCATAAAGACAGTCACAATAAAGACAACCATAAAGAAGGACAGTCACAATAATAAAGACTACCATAAAGACAGTCACAGTATAAAGACCCACCATAAGGACAGGACACAATAAAGACTACCTAAAGACAGTCACAATAAAGACTACCATAAAGACAATCACAATAAAGTACCACCATAAAGACAGTCACACCAATAAAGACTACCATAAAGGACAGTCACACCAATAAAGACTACCCTAAAGACAGTCACACCAATAAAGGACTACCATAAAAGACAGGCACAATTAATAAAGACTACCATAAAGACAGTCACAATAAAGACTACCATAAAATGACAGACACAATAAAGACCACATAAATGACAGTCACAATAAAAAGACTACCATAATGACAGTCACAGTAATAAAGACAGTCACAGTAATAAAAGACCACCATAATGACAGTCAACAGTAAAAGACTACCCTAATGACAGGTCACAGTAATAAAGACAGTCACAGTAATAAAGACTACCATAATGACAGTCACAGTAATAAAGACACCATAATGACAGTCACAGCAATAAGAGCTACCACAATGACAGTCACAGTAATAAAACGACCACCACAATGACAGTCACAGTAATAAAGACTAACCATAATGCCAGTCACAGCAATAAAGACACAGTAAAAGACCCACCATAATGACAGTCACAGTAATAAAGACTACCATAATGACAGTCACAGTAATAAAGAACCACCATAATGGTCAGTCACAGCAATAAAGACTACCACAATGGACAGTCACAGTAATAAAGACAACCACAATGGACAGTCACAGTAAATAAAAGACTACCACAATGGACAGTCACAGTAATAAAGGACTACCCATAATGCCAGTCACAGCAATAAAGACACAGTAATAAAGACCACCATGATGACAGTCACAGTAATAAAGAATACCATAATGACAGTCACAGAAATAAAAGACTACCTAATGACAGTCACAGTAATAAAGACCACCACAAATGGACAGTCACAGTAATAAAGACTACCATAATGCCACAGTCACAGCAATAAAGACACAGTAATAAAGACCACCATAATGACAGTCACAGTAATAAAAGACTACCATAATGACAGTCACAGTAATAAAGACCACCATAAATGACAGTCACAGTAAAAAGACTACCATAATGACAGTCACAGTAATAAAGACAGTCACAGGGAATAAAGACCACCATAAGAACAGTCGCAGTAAAAAGACTACCATATGACAGTCACAGTAATAAAGACAAGGTCACAGTAATAAAGACTACCATAAATGACAGTCACAGTAATAAAGACCACCATAATGACAGTCACAGTAAAAGATACCATAATGACAGCACAGTTAATAAAGACAGTCACATTAATAAAGACCAACATAAAGACAGTCACAGTAATAAAGACTACCATAATGACAGTCACAGTAATAAAGACAGTCACATTAATAAAGAGACAAACATAAAGACAGTCACAGTAATAAAGGACTACCATAATGACACTTCACAGTAATAAAGACAGTCACGGTAATAAAGACCACCATAATGACAGTCACAGTAATAAAGACCACCATTAATGACAGTCAACCCCCAGAATAAAAGACAGTCGCAGTAATAAAGACCAACCATAAGACAGTCACAGTATAAAAGACTACCATAATGACAGTCACAGTAATAAAGACTACCAAAAATGAGACAGTCACAGTAATAAAGACCACCATAATGACAGTCACAGTAAAAGACTACCATAATGAGAATCAAAGTAAGTATAAAGACAGTCACAGCAATAAAGACTACCATAATGACAGTCACAGTAATAAAGACACCATAATGACAGTCACAGCAATAAAGACTACCACAATGACAGTCACAGTAATAAAGCACCACCACAATGACCAGTCACACCGTAATAAAGAATACATAATGACAGTCACAGCAATAAAGACAGTAATAAAGACTACATAATGACATTCACAGTAATAAAGACACCACAATGACAGTCACAGTAAAAGACTACCATAATGACAGTCACAGTAATAAAGGACAGTCACGGTAATAAGGACCACCATAATGCAGTCACTATTAAATAAAGACACCATAATGACAGTTTTACAGTAATAAAGACCACCATAAGACAGTCACAGTAATAAAGGACTAACCATAATGACCAGTCACAGTAATAAAGACCACCATAATGACAGTCACAGTAACTAAAGACCACCATAATGGCAGTCACAGCAATATATCTACATAATGACAGTCACCAGTAATAAAGACCACCACATAATGACAGTACAGTATTAAAGACTACCATAACGGACAGTCACAGCAATAAAGACCACCATATGACAGTCACAGTAATAAAGAACTACCATAATGACAGTCACAGTATAAAGACTACCATAATGACAGTCAAAGTAATAAAGACCACCATGATGACAGTCACCAGTAATAAAGACAACCATAAAGACAGTCACAGTAATAAGAGGCTACCATAATGACAGTCACAGTAATAAAAGACCATCATAATGACAGTTCACAGTAATAAAGATACCATAATGATAGTCACAGCAATAAAGACTACCATAAGGACAGTCACAGTAATAAAGACACCATAATGACAGTCACAGCAATAAGATACCATAATGACAGTCACAGTAATAAAGACCAACCATAACGGGGGTGGGGCAGTCACAGCAATAAAGACTACCATAATGACAGTCACAGTAATAAAGACACCATAAAGACAGTCACAGTAATTATAAAGCTACCATAATGACAGTCACAGTAATAAAGACCAACCATAACGGCAGTCACAGGCAATAAAGACTACCATAATGACAGTCACAGTAATAAAGACCACCATAAAGACAGTAACAGTAATAAAGACTACCATAATGACAGTCACAGCAATAAAGACTACCATAAAATGGACAGTTCACAGTAAAGACCACCATAATGACAGTCACAGGCAATAAAGGACTACCATAACGGGGGGGAAACCCACAGTCACAGTAATAAAAAGACCACCCACCAAAATGACAGTCACAGTAATAAAGGACTACCATAAAGGACAATTCACAATAAAGACTACATATAAAAGACAGTCACAGCAATAAAGACTACCATAAGACAGTCACAATAATAAAAAGACTACCATGAAGACAGTCACAACAATGAAGACTACCATAAAGACAGTCACAATGAAGACTCACCATAAAGGACAGTCACAATAAAGATGACCATAAAGACAGTCACAATAATAAAGACTACCATAAAGACAGTCACAGTAATAAAGACTACCATAAAGACAGACACAATAAAGACTACCATAAAGACAGTCACAATAAAGACTACCATAAAGACAAATCACAATAAAAGACCACCATAAAGACAGTCACACCAATAAAAGACTACCATAAAGACAGTCACACCAATAAAGACTACCATAAAGACAGTCACACCAATAAAGACTACCATTTAAAGACAGGCACAATTAATAAAGACTACCATAAAGGACAGTCACAATAAAGACTACCATTAAAGACAGACACAATAAAGACTACCATGAAGACAATCACAATAAAGACCACCATAAAGACAGGCCACAGCAATAAAGACTACATAAGGACAGTCACAATAAAGACTACCATAAAGACAGACACAATAAAGACTACCATAAAGACAGACACAAATAAAGGACTACCATAAGACAGACAATGTTGAAAATAGTAAAAAATAAAGAAAAACCCTTGAATGAGGAGCGTGTGTCCAAACTTGTCTGTATATAAAAAATAGAAAAAAACACCTGGTCTCACCCTTTTCCGCATCTTGTCTCATCGCCTGTCCCAACCGGCTTGAAGAGAGAGAGGCGAGGTGGAGTCGTTGCATCCTCAAAACATGACCCTAAACGCTGCTCCTTAAAACCGCCAGTTTAACCCGGAAGCCAGCCGCACCAATGTGTCGTAGGAAAAACACCGTTCATCTGGCGACCTGGTCAGCCTGCAGTCACCCGGACCCGCCACAAGGAGTCGCGATGAGCCAAGTAAAGCCCCCCCTCCGGCCAAAACCTCCCCTAACCGGACGACGCTCTTGCAAATGTACTGCGCCGTCCTACGGGACTCCGGCCTACGGCCGGTTGTGGCACAGCCCGGGGAATGAACCCGGGTCTGGAGTAACGCCTCTTGCACTGCGAGCGGTGTGTCTTAGACCGTTGAGCCACTCGATTTGACCTTATGCCGATTAAGATCAAATCATGTTTACATGACTATGGAATAATCTGCCTACTGCAATAGTCAGTTTATTATCCATTATTACGTGCATGTAAATGTACTGTACTCATTGTTCCTGCAGCTGAACCATTTTTCCTGCGGATTAAAATACTTTAAGTCTGAGGAGGCTGCATGGATTCCTCTCCATGCTGTCCCCTCCTCTCAGGCAACACAGCCTGAAATGGGGATTTCAGCTTTCGAATGACTGAAGGAGCGGGGGAAATATATTTGTGTGTTGTGTGGATTAATGTTAAATTTCTCTTACCCGGTTAAAATGGAATTACTTTTTCTTAGTGAATGTTCACTCAGTCCAGCTGGTGGCGACCAAAATACACTTTTGGATTGTAGTTCGCCAATTAAATCAAAAGAAGAAGAAGTCCAGCAACCTACCGGAGCGTGTCCTGTGACAGAAAGGGTAGGTTTGAGGTTGCACACGGTTATAGGCGCTTACGTCGGCCATTCTGACGTCTGCATTGGGACGCGCAGCATTTACAGTGACGCGGCCTCTGCAGAAGTCAGGGCATTCATACTTCCTGGGCTTACGGCAGAGCAGCGCAGAGCTGTTGTTGTTTTCTATGGTCCTCTGGCAGAATGTCAGGGCATTCATCCTTCCCTGGGCTTAGGTCAGAGCAGAGCAGAGCTGTTGTGGTGTCCTCTGCAGAAGTCAGGCATTCATACTTCCTGGGCTTGGCTCATAGCAGCGCAGAGCTGTTGTTGTGGTCCTCTGCAGAAGTCAGGGCATTCATACTTCCTGGGCTTGGGCAGAGCAGCGCAGAGCGGTTGTGGTCCTCTGCAGAAAGTCAGGGCATTCATACTTCATGGCTTGGCAGAGCAGCGCAGAGCTGTTGTTGTCCTCTGCAGAAGTCAGGGCATCATACTTCCTGGGCTTAGGCAGAGCAGCGCAGAGCTGTTGTGGTCCTCATGCAGAAAGTCAGGGCATTAATACTTCCTGGGCTGGCAGAGCAGCGCAGCCAGAGCTGTTGTGGTCCTCTGCAGAAAGTCAGGGCATTCTCATACTTCCCTGGGCTTGGCAGAGCAGCGCAGAGCTGTTGGTTGTGGCCTTCTGCAGAAGTCAGGTGCATCATATCTTCCTGGGCTGCAGAGCAGCGCAGAGCTGTTGTTGTGGTCCTCTGCAGAAGTTCAGGGCATAAGGGCACTCATACTTCCTGGGCTTGGCAGCGCAGCGCAGAGCTGGTTGTCAAGGAAGTTGTCAAGGAAGTGAGTTGTGTTTTACAGGACCTCCCGCCCTCGCCTACCATCCCAACCAATCCAAGTAAGCTATATGGAAGCCCTCGCAATTATTACATAATCTGAGAGGCGCTCGGCAGAAGTGAGCTTCTGGAGCTCCGCATTGCGTCACGCCATCCATACAGCCCGCATACTGACCACAATTTTCAAGTCACGCATAAATTGGCTCTTAGTACAGGAAGTGTCGTATGCTGAAGAAGAGAGTGGTAGAGGAAGATTGGAACAGCAGGCAGGGTGAAGGATACTGAGATGATTCCTGTGAGTAGCGCAGAGAGTGATGTGATTGGGCGGCAGGTAGCTTAGTGGGTAAGAGCGTTGCTTGCCAGTAACCGAAAGAGGTCGCTGGTTCTAATCCCGGAGCCGACCAGGTGAAAAATCTGCGATGTGCCCTGAGCAAGGCACTTAACCCTAATTGCCTCCTGTAAGTCGCTCTGGATAAGAGCGTACTGCTAAATGACTAAAAATGTAATGTGAAGAATAGTGTTTTTTTTTTTTTTTGCATTCATAGCCTGGTCTCAACCTGTACTACAGAAATGGATCGGAAGTCACAAAAAATAATGGTTGTAGTGCAGCTGGCGGCGGCAGAGAAGCGCTTTGGATTGAGAGGATTACTGCAGACAGGTTAGACGGGGTGTTGATAGTGGGTAGTGGTCTGTCCTCCCAGTCCGTTGGCCTGGAGTAGGATTAGAGAGGATTTTACTGCAGAACGGTTAGACGGGGTGCGTTGCTTGTGGTAGTGGTCGGTACTCCCTCAGACCGTTGGCCTGGAGTAGGATTAGAGAGGATTTACTGCAGCAGAAACGGTTAGACGGGGGGTGTTGAGTGGTAGATGGTCTGTCCTCACCAGTCCGTTGGCCTGGAGTAGGATTAGAGAGGATTTACTGCAGAACGGTTTAGAACGGTTGGGGGTTTGTTGAGTGGGTAGGGGTCTGTCTCCAGACCGTTGGCCTGAGTAGGATTAGAGAGGATTTACTGCATGAACGGTTAGACGGGGGTGTTGAGTGGTAGTGGTCTGTCCTCCCGTTGGCCTGGAGTAGGATTAGAGAGGATTGTACTGCAGAACGCTAGCTGGCTGGTTAGTAGTTAGTAGTAGCATTAGGCAAGTTGCTAATGCTAACTAGCTAGCTAACATCCCCGACATGAAGCCTCACTAAGCTACTCTCCTCCTGCCTAAAGAAGAGGAGGTATCTGCATGCGGACGGAGAATGAAGCTCTAGTGAAAGAGGAGGAGGAAAAAGAGGAGGATGTTACAATACAAAAAAACAATTAGAGGGTGAGGCTGTTACGGTGTGAATGAAAGAAGAGGGAAGAACGCGTCAGAGTGAAAGAGGAGGAGGATGTTACAGTGAAAGAGAGGAAGACGCGTTCAGAGTGAAAGAGGAGGAGGATGTACAGTGAAAGAAGAGGAAGGACGCGTTACAGAGTGTGAAAAGAGGAGGAGGAGGTACAGTGAAAGAAGAGGAAGACGCGTTCAGAGTTGAAAGAAGAGGGAGGATTGCAGTGAAAGAAGAGGAGGCTCCCGTTTTTGGGAGTGAAAGAGGAGGAGGAGGAGATGACTGTCACAGTCGAAAAAAGGAGGAGGAAGAGAGAGGGAGGAAAACTGGATATCTGTTCGGTTTCCCAAAGCATCTTTAAGGCATCCAATGGTTCTAATGATGAACTTAGCAGTAAGATGGTTTTTTTGGAGAGAAACCGGGCCCTGATTAACAATAGTAAGTACTGTCTTATAAAAACAGAGGCACAAACTCTGCAGTTGGTGAACTGATGTGTGGTGGTTAAAGGTGAAATGAAAATCTGTTAGTTGCTACATCCATATTGGATTTTAAAATTATTTATATATATCCATTGATTCTGAAGAAGATAAAACATATGCCTCAGGAGCTTAGTTCAACGGTCGTACCCAATCAGATCCCAAATAAGCTTTTTTTATTCATTAAATTACATTTTAGTAATTAGCAGACGCTCTATCCAGAGCGAAATTACAGGAGCAATTAGGGTTAAGTGCCCTGCTCAAGGGCATACCATAACGTCATTTAGCAGAAGCTCTAGCCAGAGCGACTCACAAATTGGTGCGTTCACCCTATAGCCAGGGGATAACCACTTTACAATTGGGGGGGGGGGGGGGGGGTTAGAAGGATTACTTATTCTATCCCAGGTATATTCCTTAAATAGGTGGGTTTCAAATGTCTCCGGAAGGTGGTGAGTGACTCCGCTGTCATGGCGTCGTGAGGGAAGCTTGTTCCACCATTGGGGTGCCAGAGCAGCGAACACAGTTTTGCCGGGCCTGAGCGGGGGGAAAAATTATGCTTCAGCAGAGGAAAGGGGACAGCCAGGCAGGCCAGAGGTAGATGAACCGCAATGCCCTCGTTGGGTGTAGGGACTGATCAGAGCCTGAAGGTACAGAGGTGCAGTTCCCTCACTGCTCCATAGGCAACACCATGGTCTTGTAGCGGACCATGCGAGCTTCAACTGGAAGCCAGTGGAGTTGTGCGGAGGAGGGGGGGTGGTGACGTGTGAGAGAACTGCCGGGAAGCGTTTGAACACCAGGACGGGATCTGCGGCATTCTGGATGAGTTGTAGGGGTTTAATGGCACAGGCAGGGAGGCAGCCAACAGCGAGTTGCAGTAGTCCAGACGGGATAGATGACAAGTGCCTGGATTAGGACCTGTGCCGCTTCCTGTGGTAAGGCAGGGTCGTACTCTCCCGAATGTTGTGAGAGCATGAACCTGCAGGAGCGGGTCACCGCCTTGATGTTGGCGGAGAACGACAGGGTGTGTCCAGGGGTCACGCCTAGGCTTTCGCACTTGGGAGGAGGAACACAGCGGAGTTGTCAACCGTGATGGCGAGAGTGGGGAATCATGGAACGGGCAGTCCTTCCCCGGGAGGGAAGAGCAGCTCCGTCTTGCCAGGGTTCAGCTTGAGTGGTGATCCGTCATCCATACTTGAAATGTCATGCCAGACATGCAGAGGGAATGCGATATTCGCAACCTGGTTATCAGAAGGGGGAAAGGAGAAGATTAGTTGTGTATCGTCAGACGTAGCAATGATAGGAGAGACCATGTGAGGATATGACAGAGCCAAGTGACTTGGTGTATAGGGAGGAGAAAAAGGGGGAGGGCCTAGAACTGAGCCCTGGGGAGACACCAGTGGTGAGAGCACGTGCGTGCGGAGACAGCTTCTCGCCACGCCACTTGGTAGGAGCGACGGTCAGGTAGGACGCAATCCAGGAGTGAGCCGCGCCGGAAATGCCCAGCTCGGAGAGGGTTGGAGAGGAGGATTATCTGATGGTTTCACAGTATCAAAGTTCAGCAGACAGGTCCAGAAGGACAAGAGCAGAGGATGAGAGCAGTTAGCTTTTTAGCAGTGCGGAGAGTCTCCGTGACACAGAGAAGAGCAGTTCTCAGTTGAATGACCAGTCCTGAAAACCTGATTGGTTGGATCAAGAAGGTCATTCTGAGAGAGATAGCAAGAGAGTTGGCCTAAAGACCGGCACGCTCAATACGTTTGAAAGAAAGGAAAGAAGGGAAAGAAGGGATACTGGTTTGTAGTTGTTGACCATCAGTGGGGTTCGAGTGGCGGTTTTTTGAGAAGGGGAGCAACTCTCGCTCTCGTTGAAGACGGAAGGGACATGGCCAGCGGTCAAGGATGAGTTGATCAGCGAGGTGAGGTAGGGGAGAAGGTCACCGGAGATGGTCTGGAGAAGGGAGGAGGGGATGGGGTCAAGCGGGCAGGTGGTTGGGCGGCCTGCAGTTCACAAGTCGCAGGATTTTATATCTGGAGAGAGGAGGGCGAGGAAAGAAGTCAAAGCATAGGGTAGGGCAGTGTGAGCAGGACCAGCAGTGTCATTAGACTTAACAAACGAGGATCGGATGCGTCAACCTTCTTTTTCAAAGTGTGGTGACGAAGTCATCCTCACAGAGAGAGAGGAGGAGGGGGGGGGGGGGGAGGATTCAGGAGGGAGGAAAATGTGGCAAAGAGCTTCTAGGGTAGAGGCAGATGCTTGGAATTTAGAGTGGTAGAAGCCACTCATCAATCAACCAATCCAACCAATTACTCCAATGTTAGAAACAATGTAAATGTAAAACAACACTGTATCGCCTCAACATGGTTTAAAACTATAATGTTGATGTCATGGATGGTCAGTCCTTGCATCCATAGGTGGTCTATGATTTTGAGAGTAGTTACATTCTCCAGTCCCCCACCATCATTTTATTACCAAAACAGTGGCAGAATGACAGCTCTGTATGTTTGAACTGCAGATGGTTGGTTGATTGATGAGTGGCTTTTTTTAAAGGGGACAACATAGGTTTAAAACAGCAACAAAATGGCTGCCCTGGAGACTGGTTTGGTAAACAGCTGAGGGATGGGGTGCGGAGAAATGTAACCACTCTCAAATTCATAGAGAAAGCTATTGTAGCAACCGTAACCAAAACCTAGCGGAACCTCGTCAAGAAGTTCAGACATCTTTGCGTAACGGTTATAAGGTGTTGTCTTGATACTAGTATACGTTTGTTACTTGCCTTTAAACCAAAGCCAGTGTGAACTCGTTACAGCTTGTGAAGTTCACAAGCAATGTGATTCAATTCAAAATGTTTTGTAGATATTTCCACTCTGTAGGGCAAGGATGAATGTCTGATTTGAAAACGGTTAATGAGGCTAATAGGATTTTGAAAGTCGCGTAGTGTCCACCCGGGTAAGATGCTCAAGGCACGTCAAAGGTCTGACTGGACAGAGATGCTGGGGGAAATGGTCCCAACGGGGGACTAGTGGGTGGGTGTTTCAGGGGGAGGGGGTGGATCTGACTGGACAGAGATGCTGGGGGAAATGGTCCCAACGGGGGACTAGTGGGTGGGTGTTCAGGGGAAGGGGTGGATCATGACTGGACCAGAGTGCTGGGGGAAATGGGTCCCAACGGGGACGGGGGACTAGTGGAGTGTGTGTTTCAGGGTGAAGGGGGTTGGATCTGACCTGGACAGAGATGCTGGGGGGCGAAATGGTCCCAACGGGGGCCGGGACTTAGTGGGTGTGTGTTTCAGGGGAAGGGGTTGTGGATCTGACTGGACAGAGATGCCTGGGGGAAATGGTCACAACGGGGGACTAGTGGGTGTGATGTTCAGGGGAAGGGGTGGATTCTGATCTCCATCACCTAGGACTTGACAATGGTTCATCAAAATCTCCCGTTCTGCCACAATGTCTCATCAAATATCCCCGTTTCTGCATTTTTTTACTCAATTTTGCTTGCCTTCTCCTACAGCTGCAAACTGTATATGCATTTGGTAAATCAAGTCCTTCTTGAGTTGGGCTCTGGGATGGAAAACTGTTGAGCATCTGAGTTTATGGTTTGTTTGGGGGGGAAATGGGTTTGATGTTAATGAGGTGTGTGTGTGTGTGTGGTGTGTGTGTGTATCCACAAAACTGTTGCTAGGGAGTAAAGATGTTAGGGATGAATATAGGATGAATCACAATCATGTTTGCCAAAATAATAATTCATTGCAAAAATGTACTTTTTGTAATGGCAATCCTGGTAAGAGGAACGATAATTTGCATGAACTGCCTACATTATTTGACAAATATTATTTGTTAATTATAGAAATGTAAGATAAGCAGGATTTTTTAATATCTATATATTTGAATAGCTATATACTAATGCAAAAAACGGGGGGTGAAGGATATGGAAATGACTGTTTTCATATTTGGGGGGGGGGGGGTTTAGTCGGTGGAATAGTGGAGAACAATGTGAGGTTTACAATAGTAGCAAGCTAAATATCATGGTAAGGCTATATGGACACTCAATTACTATGCGTACTTTTAATGGTTTGAGTTTACAAACATATATTATGATAAATAGATTTTGAAACTTGTATCTCAATATGGTAAAATAAGTATAGCCAGTTATAATTGTAATGGTTAGCAGATAATAGAAAAGAACGATCAGTATTTTACCTGCTAAAAGAGAAGGAAAATGATAATATATATTGTTTTACAGGAAACTCATTCAGCAATTTAGACTATAGTTGAAAAAAGGACTGGGGGGCGAAATATATTTCTCCAAGAGCAAAGAAATTAAAAAGGGTGATGATATTAATTAACAGTATTTGATCCAAATGAGCAAATTTGTCCAAAACAGATCCTCAAGTTAGATGGATGATTTTAAAATCTGTTAATTGGACCATAAACAGATACGCTCATTAAACCTTTACGGTCCAAATAATGATGATCCACGCTTCTTTGAAAAAATATATAAATTTATCAACCTCTAAAAACAATTTCAAGACTCTATTATTATGGTGGGGAGATTATAATACGGTTTTAAATACCTCTATGGACCGTTAAAGGAAATCAACACTACAAACTATCACCCTCATTGCTCTTAAGAAAATCATGAATGTATGGATATATGGAAAACTAGTGGATATAAGGGAGGCTTAAATATCCTGACCTAGGAGCTATATACGTTGCGGAGACTCAATCAAGCTAGTCGTCTTCACTTCTCTTATGTATTCTCGCTGGCACCAAAAGTTTAAAAAGTGTTGATGGGGACAGAATGCGGTCTGTAGACCATCATTAATTTGCATATACATTACCCTTACTGAATTTCACGTGGGCAAGGGTAGTTGGAATTTAATCAAAGCCTATTGGGATGATAATTGTTTTTAACTAGGACAGAGGGAATTTATAATTCAATTTTTTCCGACATTACATAGGTACAGCAGATCCCCTTAATTGTGTGGGACACTTTTAAATGTGCTTTTAGAGGTCATGCAATTCAGTAACTCACACACTGCTTAACCCTAATGCCTAAACCCTAACCTTAACCACACTGCTAACCCTAATGCCTAACCCTAACCTTAAATAACCCGAACCTTAACCCACACTGCTAACCCTATGCCTATCCCTAACCTAACCACACTCGCTAACCCTAATGCCTAACTCTACAATCAGTAATATAAAGAGAGTGTTGATCAGCTTAAATGTCCATCTCCACCAAAGGAGAGACCTACAGTGGGGACATTTTTTATTTAGTCAGCCACCAACTGTGCAAGTTCTCCTACACTTAAAAAAGAGAGAGAGGCCTGTAATTTTCATCATAGGTAACACGTCAACTATGACAGACAAATTGAGAAAATAAAATCAAGAACAAATCACATTGTAGGATTTTAATGAAATTATTGCAAATTATGTTGGAAAATAAGTATTTGGTCACCTACAACCAAGCAAGATTTCTGGCTCTCACAGACCTGTAACTTCTTCTTTTCTCAGAGGCTCCTCTTGCCATCCACTCGTTACCTGTATTAATGGCACCTGTTTGAACTTGTTATCAGTATAAAAGACACCTGTCCACAAACCTCAAACAGTCACACTCCCAAACTCCACTAGGCCAAGACCAAAGGAGCTGTCAAAGGACACCAGAAACAAAATTGTAGACCTGCACCAGGCTGGGAAGACTGAATCTGCAATAGGTGTAAGCAGCTTGGTTGAAGAAATCAACTGTGTCAGGGAGCAATTATTAGGAAAATGGGAGACATACAAGAACCACTGATAATCTCCCTCGATATGGGGCTCACGCAAGATCTCACCCCGTGGGGTCAAAATGATCACAAGAACGGTGAGCAAAAATCCCAGAACCACACAGGGGGACCTAGCGAATGACCTGCAGAGAGCTGGGACCAAAGTAACAAAGCCCTACCATCAGTAACACACTACGCCGCCAGGGACTCAAATCCTGCAGTGCCATACGTCAAATCAAAATCAAATCAAAATCAAATTTTATTGGTCACATGCGCCGAATACAACAGGTGCAGGACATTACAGTGAAATGCTTACTTACAGCCCTTTAACCAAACAGTGCATTTTATTTAAAAAAAAAAGTAAGCAATTAAAACAACAAACAAAAAAGTGTTGAGAAAAAAAAGAGCAGAAGTAAAAAATAAAGTGACAGTAGGGAGGCTATATATACAATAGAATAAAGTGACAGTAGGGAGGCCTATATATACAGGGGGGGTACCGTTGCATAGTCAATGTGCCGGGGGCACCGGCTAGTTGAGGCAATATGTACATGTGGGTAGAGTTAAAGGACTATGCATAAATACTTAAACAGAAGTGCAGCAGCGTACTAAAAAGGATGGGGTGGGGGGGGTGGGGGGGCGCCAGTGCAAAAGTCCGGGTATAGCCATGATTAGCTGTCAGGAGTCTTATGGCTTGGGGGTAGAAGACTGTCGAGAAGTCTTTTGGACCTAGACTTGGCACTCCTGGGTACCGCTTGCCGTGCGGTAGCAGAGAGAACAGTCTATGACTAGGGTGAACTGGAAGTCTTGACAATTTTGAGGGCCTTCCTCTGACACCGCTGGTATAGAGGTCCATGGATGGCAGGGAGCTTTGCCCCAGTGAGTGTACTGGGCCGTACACACTACCCTCTGTAGTGCCTTGCGGTCAGAGGCCAAGCAGTGCCATACCAGCGCGGTGATGCAACCAGTCAGGATGCTCTCGATGGTGCAGCTGTAGAATTTTTGAGGATCTGAGGACCCATGCACAATCTTTTGAGTCTCCTGAGGGGGAATAGGCTTGTCGTCTGCCCTCTTCACGACTGTCTTGGTGTGTTTGGACATGATAGTTCGTTGGTGATGTGGACACCAAGGAACTTGAAGCTCTCAACCTGTTCCACTACAGCCCCGTTCGATGAGAATGGGGGAGCGTGGCTCAGTCATTTTTTTTTTCTTGTAGTCCACAATCATCTCCTTTGTCTGGTCACGTGAGGGGGAGAGAGGGTTGTTGTCCTGGCACCACACGGCCAGATCTCGACCTCCTCCCTATAGGCTGTCCTCATCGTTGTGTCGGTGATCAGGCCTACCACGTTGTGTCGTCGGCAAACTTAATGATGGTGTGGAGTCGTGCTGGGCCATGCTAGTCATGGGGTGGAACAGAGGAGTACAGGGAGGGGACTGAGCACGCACCCCTGAGGGCGCCCCGTTGTGAGGATCAGTGTGGCAGTGTGTTGTACACTAACCTTACCACCTGGGGGCGGCCCCCCGTCAGGAAGTCCAGGATCCAGTTGCAGAGGGAGGTTGTTTCAGTCCAGGACCTAGCTTAGTGATGAGCTTTGAGGGACTATGGTGTTAGAATGCTGAGCTGTAGTCAATGAATAGCATTCTCACGTAGGTGTTCCTCTTGTCCAGGTGGGGAAAGGGCAGTGTGGAGTGCGATAGAGATGGCATCATCTGTGGATCTGTATGGGGCGGTATGCAAATTGAGTGGGTCTAGGGTTTCTGGGATTATGCGTTGATGTGAGCCTATGACCAGTCTTTCTCAAAGCACTTCATGGCTACAGACGTCAGTGCTCTTCACACGTTCGGTAGTCATTAGGCAGGTATCTTAGAGTTCTTGGGCACGGGGGACTATGGTGGTCTGCTGTTGAAACATGTTGCGTATTACAGACTCAGTCAGGGACATGTTGAAAATGTCAGTGAAGACACTTGCCAGTTGGTCAGAGCACATGCTCGGAGTACACGTCCTGGTAATCGTTCTGGCACCAGGCGGCCTTGTGAATGTTGACCTGCTTAAAAGTCTTAACTCACATCGGCTCGGAGGAGCGTGATCACATAGTCAGTCCGGAACAGCTGGTGATCTCATGAATGCTTCAGTGTTGCTTGCCTCGACAGAGAGCATAGAAGTGGTTAGTTCGTGTCTGGTAGGCTTGTGTCACTGGGCAGCTCGCGGCTGTGCTTCCCTTTGTAGTCTGTAATAGTTTCAAGCCTGCCACATCCGACGAGCGTCAGAGCCAGTGTAGTATGATCAATCTTAGACTGTATTGACTATCTTTGCCTGTTGATGGTAGTCTACGTCGGAGGTCATAGCGGGATTTCATATAAGCGTCCGGGTTAGAGTCCCGTTTCCTTTGAAAGCGGCAGCTCTACCTTTAGCTCAGTGCGGAATGTTTTTCCTGTAATCATGGCTTCTGGTGGGGTATGTACGTACGGTCACTGTGGGGACGACATCATCGATGCCACTTATTGATGAAGCCAGTGACTGATGGGTGTGTACTCCTCAATGCTGTCTGAAGAATCCCTGAACATGTTCAGTCTGTGCTAGCAAAAACAGTCCTGTAGCTGTAGAATCCCTGCGTCATCCTGACCACTTTTTTATTAGCCGAGTCACTGGTGCTTACTGCTTTCAGTTTTTGCTTATAAGCAGGATCAGGAGGATAGAGTTATGGGTCAGATTTGCCAAATGGAGGGCGAGGAGAGCTTTGTATGCGTATCTGTGTGTGGAGTAAAGGTGGTCTAGAGTTTTTTCCCCTCTGGTTGCACATTTAACATGCTGGTAGAAATGAGGTAGAACGGATTTAAGTTTCCTGCATTAAAGTTCCCCTGCTACTAGGAGCGCTGCATCTGGATGAGCGTTTTCTGTGATTAATGGCCTGTACAACTCATTTCAGTTGCAATCTTAATGCCAGCATTGGTTTGTGGTGGTATAATAGACAGCTATGAAAAGTATAGATGGAAAACTCTCTTGGTAAATAGTGTGGTCTACAGCCTTATCATAAAGATACTCTACCTCAGGCGAGCAAAACCTTTGAGACTCCTTAGTATTGATTTTGTGCACCAGCTGTTGTTTACAAAAAGATACAGAGACCGCCACCCCTCGTCTTACCCGAGTCTGCCGTTCTGTCCTGCCGATGTAGCGTATAGCCTGCTAGCTGAATGTTGTCATTCGTTGTCATTCAGCCACGACTCCGTGAAACATAAGATATTACAGTTTTTAATGTCCCGTTGTAGGATTAACCGTAATCTTAAAAGCGCCATTTTATTTATCTAAAAGCTGGAACGTGGCTAATAGGATTGAGGGGAGAGGCAGTTTACTCGTTCGCCGTCGGATCTTTTAAAGGCACCTCCGACCTACGTCCACGGTATCTCCGGTCTCTTCCTCACGCGAATGACGGGATCTGGGCTTGTCTGGAGTCGGTTAGAATATCACTTTGCGCGAAACGCCTCGTTGAAAAAAAAGTGTTCGTCCAACGCGAGGTGAGTAAATCGCTGTCCATGATATCCAGAAGGCTCTCTTTGGCTATAAGAGACGATGGCATAAACATTATGAACAAAATAAATTACAAAAAAAGGGAAAAAACACACATAATAGTACAATGGTTAGAGGGCTTGTAAAATCGGCCAGCCATCTTCTTCCGGCGGCTGTTCTTCATGTCCCCATGCTTAAGCCAGTTACATGTCCAGGCCCGTCTGAAGTTTGCTAGAGTGCATGGATGATCCAGAAGAGGATTGGGAGAATGTCATATGGTCAGATGAAACAAAAATAGAAATTTTTGGTTAAAAACTCAACTCGTCGTGTTTGGAGGACAAAGAATTTGCTGAGTTGCATCCAAAGAAACACCATACCTTACTGTGAAGCATGGGGGTGGAAAACATGCATGCTTTCGGGGCAGTTTTTCTGCAAAGGGACCTGATCCGTGACTGAATCCGTGTAAAGGAAAGAATGAATGGGGCCATGTATCGTGAGATTGGAGTGAAAACCTCCTTCCATCAGCAAGGGGCATTGAAGATGAAAGGTGTGACTGGGTCTTGCAGCAGACAATGATCCCAAACACACGCCACCGGGCAACGAAGGAGTGGCTGCTTCGTAAGAAGCATTTCAAGGTCATGGAGTGGCCTAGCCAGTCTCAGATCTCAACCACATAGAAAATCTTTGGAGGGAGTTGAAAGTCTGTGTTGCCCAGCGACAGCCCCAAACATCACTGCTCTAGAGGAGATCTGCATGGAGGGAATGGGCCAAAATACCAGCAACAGTGTGTGAAAACCTTGTGAAGACTTACAGAAAACAGTTTGGACCTGTGTCATTGCCAGGGAAGATACCTTTGGAGATAATATAAGACAAGTACTGGAAAACAATAGAAGACTATGATAAATCAGGGAAACCAGCCCGGGTATTCATAGCTGACTTTGAAAAGGCCTTAGATAAAGTACTGACTGGAGTTTATATATAAATGCCCGGAATATTTCAATTTATGGCGAGATTCTTATAAAATGGGTTAAAAGTATGTATAGTAACCCTAGGTGTAAAATAGTCAATATGGTTACTTCTCAGAAAGTATTAAAACTGTCAAGGAGGAGTGAAACAAGGTTGTCCACTATCGGCATATCTATTTCTATTATTGCCATCGAGATGTTAGCTGTTAAAATCAGATCAACAATAATATTTAAGGGAATAGAAATCCAGGGCTTAAAAATACAAAGGTGTCATGTTACGCTGATGGATTTAATGTTTTCTTTAAAATCCACAAATTAATTTTTATTTTGAATGGGCAAGCAAGACAGACCAAATTAAAAAGGGCCATTTTATATAATGAACTTGAATCAGAGGGGCAGAAATGATTAAATATTAAAGCATTAGACTTCACTAAAGGCGTCAGTCCATACAAAGGTTATTCTTAAATCCGAACTGTTTCTCTAGCAGATTAGTAAGAATCGTCTCACCCTATGTTCAAGAATGGCCTTTTACCCTTTATCAGAAAAAAGGCCATTATTTGAAAAAAACGAAATCATCTCCAAAATATAGTTATTTTTTAAAACAAAGCCATAGAAAGTTGGGTTGCAATTTCAGTTGAATATACCAGGAAAGACCCGAAAATAATACAACAAATATGTGGTAAACTCAAATATACTAATTGATAAAAAAAACTGTCTTTTTCGATAAAATGTTTAAAAAAAGGTATAATCTTTGTAAATGACATCATAAATAGGACTGGTGGAGTTACAGTGAGTTGAAAAAAAATATTTGAAACTCCTGTGATTTTGTACTTTGCCCAATGACAAAGACAGAAACAGTCTATAATTTAATGGTAGGTTTATTTGAACAGTGAGAGACAGAATAACAACAACAAATACCCAGAAGAACGAATGTCAAAAATTTTAAGATTGATTTGCATTTTAATGAGGGGGAAAAAAAGTATTTTACCCCCGCAAAACATATTAGACTGGGGGCAAAACCCCGTGGCAACACAGAGTCAGCGTTTTTTAGGGACACCAGGTTTTCACACATCTCAGGGGTGATTTTGTTCCCCCTCTTTGCAGTTTCCAAGATTTTAAAGGGTCGAGGCTGAGTTTGGCAACTCAAACCTCGTCCCCAAGATTTTTAGGGATTTAAAGGGCTGGGGCGGGTAGGCCACCCAGGACCTTTAAGTCTTCTTTTGGCACTCCTTTTTCCTTGGCCCTGTTTTTTTGGGGATTTTTCATGGGAAACCCCCCACGACCCATTTAATGCCCTGGGAGGGGGGGGAGGATTCCCCCAAAATTTGACGGTAATGGCCCGTCCATGTCCCTTGATGCGTGAAGTTCCCCCCCCCTTTGTAAAAAAAACCCCCAAAGCAAACGTTTCCACCCCAGTTTAGGGGGTGGTTTTTGGGGCATAGGCAGATTCCTCCTCTCAAAACCCCGGCGAGGGAGGATGCCAAAAAAACCGATTTGTTAAAAACCACAACAAAAAAATTACTTTAAAAAACATAAATGGATTTTTTGGTTTTTGTTTTTAGATCCGTCCACATTGAAAAAACGGGGGAAAACGGCAGGTATAAAAATTTTTCCCCACTTAATATGGGGGATACAACATTTTCTTAATTTTTGTCATTTTGAGACGCTCTTATCCAGAGCGACTACAGGAGAAAAATTTGGGTTAAGGCCTTGTAAGGGGGCACGACAGATTTTTCACCTAGTCGGCCGGGGATTAGAACCAGGACCTTTGGTTCGGCACAACGTTTAACCAAATACCCCCCCGCCCCAAGGGACCCGATCGGAGACCTGTAAAGGAAAAAATGAATGGGGGCCCTGATCGGAGATTTTTAGTGAAAACCCCCTTCCCTCGCAAGGGATTTAAGAGAAAGTGGTGGGGTTTTTGCTGACAAAACCCAACCTTCCCAGCTCTGCAGATTTTTCGCGACGTGCGAGTATTTGATCAAATTTTTATTTG